>JASDQU010099704.1:652612-671993 GCA_032191745.1 Picea mariana | reverse complement strand
TGATAGCAAGCTACAACTTGTAGAGAACACCAACTCTCAGGTTTCTCTAGCACCTACTAGATGGAAGCACCAACTCCCATAATATCTTCTAGCACCAACTAGAATTTAGAGGACTACAATCCTCCCTAGCACCACCCTACCACCCTAATTGAATATTACAAAACTTACTTACTTGATCTGTCTCTGATATGATATGTTACAACTCAATGTCTCCTCTTCCTTCTTCAACTTCTATGCTCTATTACACTTCTGCATATTTATGCTTCTATGCTCTGTGACTCCATTGCACTCTTCTGCTCATATTTTCTTCTACATTTATTTATCTGTGATTCATATACATTCTATATGATGTGCCTCTTCTGTTCTCTTCAACTCCTACAACCCTTTCTAAGCACATGAATGACTATATAGACAAAAATCTCCTATCTCTCCTCTTATTCTATGTTTTTCCTTCAAAATCTCAACCCATCTGTGTCTGAATGTGACCCTTCTGTCAAAAGTGTGACCCTTCTATGTGTGGATGAGAAAAGTGCAACCCTTATGTCAAAAATGCGACCCTTCTGTCAAAAATGCGACCCTTCTGTGTGTGGATGGAAAAAGTGCAACCCTTCTGTCAAAAATGTGACCCTTTTGTGTGTGGATGAGAAAAGTGTGACCCTTCTGTCAAAAATGCGACCCTTCTGTGTATAGATGGAAAAAGTGTGACCCTTATGTAAAAAATAAGACCCTTCTGTGTAAGGGTGCGATGCTTCTGAGAACGTTGCAACCCTTCTGTAAAACAACACAACCCTTCAGAGAGACAATATATTCGACCCTTATGAGTCCACACTTGATCAAAAAATTCAACCCCTCTCAATACTCAATCAGATAAAAAATATTACCACTCCTCCAAGTCCTGTGCCCGATGAAAAACACGGCCCTTCGAATCCTCTACCAGCAAAAAAATTGTGACCCTTCCTCTTCCTGAGAAAATCATGACCCTTCCTCTTCTCTGGTGGTTATGTTGAGTCTCCTTGGCTTCATTGACAATTACAGTTAGTCGTTTTTATTCATTGATGGTAAGTCCGTCCTGGCAGTTATAGTCAGTCATTTTTCTTCATTGATGGTAAATCCATCCTGGTAGTTATAGTCAGTCATTTTTAGTAGTGGAGTTAGATGCACAAAAAATATTGGATTTAGGTGTACAATAAAAAATCCAAGAGATAGGGTGCTCCATCACAAGATTCCAATAGCACATCATCACGAAAATCCTCATTAAACCCCCAAGGTGCTCCAAAGTATGCCAAGAAGATGAGCACCTATTGTTTTTAATATCATTATGAAAGTATAATACACATGCAGAACCTTAGGGCTCCCTCACAAGGATGTATGATTCTGCCAATAATGTTAATGTTGCTTGAAGGTCTAGGTAGCTCCACCAAAACAACAAGTAATATGCAAGAATTCCAAAGGAGGCAAGTTCTCTACAAAATCCATTGTATATCACTAAGCTATAAAATACTGAAGTGATCCATAAAATCATATCTCATCATACCACACCAACAATGAAAGAAGAAACACCATGAAGTACTAGCACCACAAGCAAGCTTTGTTTCTCCAAACCCCCACATTGTCACAGTCTAGCCATTCCCGATGCTATCATCGCTGATTTCCTATTTTCCATCATCATTGCACATATTCCATCGTCGTTGTTGTTATTTCCATCAATGACAAGCACACTCTTCCTGTAAACATGCCAACAATCTCCCCCTTTGGAATTGATGACAACCCTGAAAGGCTGCACTATTCTACTTAAACCTCCAACTGTAGAATCCATATCACACCTTTTCTCCCCCTTTGACATCAATGCCAAAGAAAACTGAGAGTGACTCTGTTCTCCCCGTGATAAAATATACAATAAGCACTCTCCACCTAATCAGATATACTATGATAATTCTCCCCCTGATCAGATAGACTATTTTAACTTGATAACAGGGTCATGCCCAACTTCTGGCGTAGATACTCAAACTGAGCTTTTGCAAGTAGTTTAGTGAAGATATCAACAATTTGATCTTTGGATGGAATATAATGCAAAGAAACAATAACATTGGTTACCTCTTCCCTCAAGAAGTGATACTTGATGGGTATATGCTTGGTCTTGGAGTGAAATACAAGATTCTTTGACACACTAATTGCACTAGTATTATCACAATGAATTGGGATCGATGCAATATACTTTACCTCCAAGTCTTCAAGTGTCTGAATCATCCACAATACTTGGGTATATCAAGTGGCAGCTACAATGTATTCATCTTCTGTAGTATATAAAGAAATGGAACCTTTCTTCTTTCTTAACCATGCGACAAGAGAATATCCTAAGAAGAATGCACCTCCACTCATTCTTTTCCTTTCATCCATGCAGTTAGCCCAATTAGCATCTAAATAGACTGATAATTGAAAATTCTGATTCCTAGGATACCATAGGCCATAGTTCATTGTTCCTTTCAATTATCTGAATATTATTTTGACAGCTATCAAATGACTCTGTTTAGGTGTAGACTGATACCTTCCTACCATTCCAACAACATGCATTATGTCTGGATGAGATGTTGTGATGTACAACAGGCTGCATATCATAGACCTATATGAAATCTTATCAACATCAGGTGAGTCATCATCCTTTCTTAACTTGCATCTAGTGATCATAGGTGTTCTTACAGGTGAATAATCTTCCATTTGAAACCTTTTCAACACTTCTCTTAGATATTTCTCTTGAGAAAGAAATATTCCTTCAGACCTCTGAGTAATTTGTAGAGAAAGAAAAAATGACAGTTCCCATATCATAGACATTTCAAATTTAGACTGCATGATAGAAGCAAACCATTGTACCAATGAAGCATTATTACTTCCGAAGATGATGTCATCTACATAGACCAACACAATGAGAAAATAATTATCCTTTGTTTTGATATATAGATTGCAGTCAACTATTCCTCTCTTGAACCCTTTGTCTTGAAGATACTTATCTGGTTTGTAATACCAAGCACGAGGATCTTGTTTCAACCCATATAAGGCTTTCTTTAGCTTGTAGACAAAGTCAAGGTTATTTGACAGTGGGGAACCCTCTGGTTGTTCCATATAGACTTCTTATTTTAGATCTCCATTTAGAAAAGATGACTTGGCATCCATTTGATATACTTTATACTTCTTATGACCAACATAGGCAAGAAACATTCTAATAGCTTCTAATCTTTCTATAGGCATGATTTTTTCATCAAAATCCAATCCTTCTATCTGAGCATACCCTTTGCAGAACAATCTAGCCTTATTTCTTACAATATTTCCTTGCTCATTCATCTTATTTTTGTAGAACCATTTGGATCCTATTACATTTTTATTTGCTGGGCTAGGAACAAGTTACCAAGTGTTATTCTTTTCAATCTGATCCAGTTCCTCATTCATTGATTTTAACCAATTTACATCTTTACTAGTTTCATTAAAGTTCTTGGGTTCCATCATGGATATGAAGGCTATATGTGCTTGCTCTATGTCTTTGATTATCCTTCTCATGGTTTGTATACCTCTGTCTTTCTCACCAATTATCTGACTTGCAGGGTGATTCTTTTGAGTAATTATGGAGGAAGGATTTGATGTTGATTGTTGTCTTGATTATTCTTGTCTGGGTGTCTATTCTTCATCTGATTCATCATCTTCTTGTGACTCTAAGATTTTTTGTTTTTTGTTTTCATTATTCTCATCATATTCTTCATCTGACTTAATGCTTATTCTCTTTTGATCTTTTACAGGAGCTTCTTCATCAATTCGAACATCAATACAATCTACTAATTTATGAAATCTTTTGTTAAAGCATCTGTATCCTTTACTTCTCATTGCATATCCTAGGAAGATACATTCATCAACTCTACCATCAAATTTTCCCATATGATCATCATTATTTTTGATGTAGCATTTACTTCCAAATAATTTGAAGTGCTTGATTGATGCAGGTCGAACAAACCACAACCCATATGGAGTTTTATCACTGTTTGGCCTTAGATGCGCTTTGTTTAGAATATGAACAGTTGTGTGAACAACCTCCACCTAGGAGGTTTGTGAAATGCCCCTTTCACTCATCATATTTCTTGCATCTGCTGAACTAATCTATTTTGGCGTTCTACAACTCCATTTTGTTGAGGAGTACCTGGAATAGTATATTCTCCTTTTATTCCATGTCTTTCACATAATTCTTTGAAATCTCTTGACATAAATTCTCCTCCTATGTCTGAGAGAATTTCCTTTAACTTTCTTCCTATATGATTCTCAACTAACACCTTAAACGTTTTGAACTTCTCAAACACATCAAATTTTTCTCTTAGAAAGGAAACCCATGTAAGTACAGAAAATTCATCAATGACCAACATAAAGTAACATTCTCCTCCAGTTCCTTCCTTTCGCAATGGTCCACACAGATCCATATGCACAATTTGAAGCGGTTTCTCGGAAGATTTGAAACTCTTCAATTTGAATTGAGCACGAGTTAGCTTCCCCATTTGACATGAACCACATACAGAGTTATGACACTTAGATATTGTTGGAAGATCTTTCACAACACCTTTATTATTTAGTTTGACAATATGATCAAAATTTAGGTTTCCAAGCCTTCTGTGCCATAACCAACTTTCATCAAATTTGCTTAAATGACATTCCTCCTTATCTTCCTTTAGAACATAGACATTGTTTTCAGTTCTAACCCCTTTTACAATCAACTCTCCTATGTTCACTATTTTTATTTTACAATCCTTGGCAGTGAAAGTGACTTCACATCCTCTGTCACACACTTGAATGACACTAAGAATATTATTCTTTAATACATCAACAAATAATACATCTTGATCTTTGCCTCTTCCATTACTTAAGATTACTAGACCTTTACCTATGATCTTTCCTGGAGCATCATTTCCAAAAATCACATTTCCTGATTTACTTTCTTTAAGTGATAGGAACTTACTTTTGTGACCTGTCATATGCCTGGAACATCCGTTGTCAATATACCAAGGGTTCTTTTGTCTTTTAGATGACAACACTAATCCACACTTGTTATCTTCTTTCTTCTTCCAAACCTTGACGTTTTCAGATCTGCAATTTGAATCTGGCTTATAGTTCTTTAAGTGACAGTCTACATCTTTTTGTCCATAATTATGGCATATGCAACATTCTGGTTCATTGAATAAAGGATCATAATGATTGTTATGCTTAATCTGCGTCGTTTTCCCAACCATCATATGATTTGTAGTCTATGGTTGTTTGTTACTTGGATGTCTCGTTCTTTGTTGTGGGATATATTTACTCCTTGGGTGTCTTGATTGCTCATGTCTAAATCTTAAAGAACAATTTACAGCTTTGTGGCCAAAGTTAGAGCAGCAAAAACAATATCCATAGAACAAATATTTGTACCTAGAAAATGCCTGTCTTCTGTGAGCAAGTCGATTTCTTCCATGCTGATTATTTCCTTGAGTAGAGGGTGTATTATTTCTTTGTTCTATAGATTCAATTATGGTACCTTTTTCTTCACTCCTCCTTGGCGGCTGATTATCTTCCTTTGTTTCTGCAGGTTTGTTGTTGTCAATGGTTATACATTTGACAAACTTGATGGATTATTTGTTTCTCGACTGACCATTAATTGATCCCTCTTCATAACCCAAACCAACGTTCAAATTTGGATTCCTTTTCTGATTTAGAGTGGTGACTAATCTTTCTGAGGTTTTAATACTTGTCATATTCTGATGATATAAGGCCTGAAATTTCTCTAGATCTTTTTTGATAGACACTACTTCAGCTTCCAATTTTTAACCTTTTGTTTTGGCTTCCTTCAATTGTTGTTTGAGGATGTATTCAATCTTCTTAGCTTCTTCTAACTTAACCTTCAACAAAGAAATTTCTTTAGATGGTTCATTGCATGTTTTCTCATACCTGAGTAGTAACTATTTTTCTTTTCTTTTCTTTTCTTTGAGTCTATCAATCTCCTCCACGACACTGGAAAGTTCTCCTTCAATATCTACTAATGATTCACCATCAACGAACTCACTTCCTGTATCTTCAATGTTTAGGTATTCTAAATCTATTAGCATGAAATCATTTATTTTACTTTCAATAGAAGAGTCACTGTCTTCATCATCTGAAGGATCGTCATCATTGTTTACACAAAGGATTTTATTCTTAAAATTTTTCTCTTTGTAGACCTTCTTGTGTTTGTGCTTCTCTTCAATGTCATATGTCTGATCCTTTCTTTTGTGAGGACACTTAGATGAAAAATGTCCTATCTTACCTCAGTTGAAACATTTGAAGGGAAAATTACGTTTGTACTTTCCTGATCCTTTAGTCAGTCTTCTCACAAAATTTGCTTCAATATCATCTATATCGGATTCTATTTTTTTCTCTGCTTTAAGGGATGCCTCTCTTATAGTGGATTTACCTTTGGTGATTCTCATTTCATAAGAAGTTAGGGTTCCAAGAAGTTGATTTAGTGTCAACGTTTTGAGATCAGTTATTTCTTCTATAGTAGAGACCTTTGAGTTAAATCTATCAGGAAGAGATCTTAATATTTTCTGGACTAGAAAAGATTCATCTATCATTTCACTTAGACCTTTCATAGTGTTGACAATTTATTCTACATGTAAGAAGTACTTACTGATAGTTTCATATTCATCCATCTTTAACTGCTCAAATTTCAGTCTGTGAGTCTGAAGTTTTTCATCTTTCACCTTTTCATTACCTTCATAACTACTTATCAACTTGTCCCACATAACTTTTGCTGAATCATAGTGCATGATTTTGACAAACTCAGCTTTTGCAAGTCCACTGAGGATGGCATTCATTGCTTTTGCATTAAAGCTAAACTCTAGCTTATCATATTTTAAGGCCAAGACTAGAGGCTTCACATATCTAGTTTCAATGAAATCCCAAACATCAACACCTAAAGACATTAAATATGTTCTCATCCTTATTTTCCAGAAGGCAAAGTTTGTTCCATCAAACAGAGGGTCTCTATTAGTTGAACTTCCTTCATGACTAGTCATGTTCAAGCTTGTGGATCTACCTTTGATCAAAGGCACCAGCTCTGATACCAATTGTTGGCCCTTGACCAATTTGTGGATAACCTTGGTCACGTTTGACCTCTTTTGGGACTTCGATAGGATGGTTGAAGGTGAAGCGCAAGGAGAAGTAGAGATCATGGGATATCAATCCCTTAGGGAGTTTTTGGGTTTAGGGTTTATGTAACAGGTATGGGATGTCGGCCCATGGGTTTAGCCATGTTTAGGCCCTTTTCTAATGTATAAATAAAAATCTAGGCAATGTAGGTAAGAGAGACTCTTGGAGAGAGACCTAGATGTTTAATGTGGCCGGTGAGCTAAGTGTGAACGATTGTGGATGCTTCATGCATAGTGTGTGTTAAGAACTTACAGAGCTAAGTGAAAGTGATTGTAAGAAGGCTTTGTGCTTAAACCTATCTCAGGGAAGGAGGAACTGGTGAGGTGCGTGCAGATCTCCTGTCCTATGCGGAGTGGGTTCTTGTGGCTCTGTTCTTGTAGAAGATTGAAAGAAGACAATAAATAAGAGAAGAGTTGGTGGATGTAGCCCCACACTGGGGTGAACCACGTATATCCTGTGTTGTGGTTTCTTTGTGCATTATAGTTGTTATGTTATTGATGCTATTTATGCTTAGTGTAATGGTATATGATAGATGCGTTTGGTATAGTAGCTTAGTTCTTAGTAATGTGAATGGATGTGAGATCTAATCTATTTCTATATGCTAAGTTCTTAGATGTATTAGATCTTGTTGAATACTGTGTTGCTATGTAACTAGGATTTAAATATGCGATGTGAATAAGGGTTAGATATTGATGAATGTTAACTGCTAAGTTCTCTATTAAGTGTTGTAATCACAGATCTATGTCCTAGATAGGTTGTAGACACTTGATTTCTGCAACCACCCCTGCCTCTACCTTAGGTGAGACTTCATCTGCTTCGCAGGTGTTGCCGAAATGACCAGTAGTTAGGGTTTTGTTGGTGTGCTGTTGAAGTGTTGAACCCTGGTTCTGCCTCTGTGCCAACACCAATTGATGGAAATATAATTGAGAAGGGCGGGGGGGTGAATCAATTATACACAGACACACAGACACACACACACACACACACAAGCTTGAAACTTTTCTTGTTCTTTTCTGAATCATTCTAGATTATTATTAAATGTGTTGCATAGAGATATAATATTTGATCAATCACACATAATACACAGATACATTGATTTTCATGAGGAAACCCATAAAGGGAGAAAACATTTTCTTCTTCTTCAAATGTCAATCAAGCTCCAAATTTCTTGTACATCATAGTCTTTGAGCACCAACTCAAATATGAGGCTACAACCTCTGATAGAAAGCTACAACTTGTAGAGAGCCCCAACTCTCAGGTTTCTCTAGCACCTACTAGATGGAAGCACCAACTCCCAAAATATCTTCTAGCACCAACTATAATTTAGAGGACTACAATCCTCCCTAGCACCATGCTACCACCCTAATTGAATATTACAAAACTTACTTACTTTATCATTCTCTGATCTGATCTGTTACAACTCAATGTCTCCTATGCCTTCTTCAACTTCTATGCTCTATTCCACTTCTGCATATTTATGCTTCTATGCTCTGTGACTCCACTGCACTCTATAGACAAAAAACTCATGTCTCTCCTATTGTTCTACATTTTTCCTTCAAAATATTGACTCATCTGTGTATGAATGCGACCCTTCTGTAAAAAATGTGACCCTTTTGTGTGTGGATGAAAAAAGTGTGACCCTTTTGTCAAAAATGTGACCCTTCTGTGTGTACATGAAAAAAGTGTGCAACCCCTCTGTCAAAAATGCGACCCTTCTATGTCTGGATGAGAAAAGTGTGACCCTTCTGTGTGGAGATGAAAAAAGTGCTACCATTCTGTCAAAAATGTGACCCTTCTGTGTGTGGATGAGAAACGTGCGACCCTTCTATGTGTGGATGTGAAAAGTGCGACCCTTCTGTCAAAAATGCGCCCCTTCTATGTGTAGATGGAAAAATTGTGACCCTTCTGTCAAAAATGTGAACCTTCTGTGTGTATATGAAAAAAGTACAACCCTTCTATAAAAAATGTGCCCCTTTTGTGTGTGGATGAGAAAAGTTCAACCCTTCTATGTGTATATGGAAAAAGTGTGACCCTTTTGTGTGTATATGAAAAAAGTGTGACCCTTCTATCAAAAATGTGAGTCTTCTATGTGTGGATGAGAAAAGTGTGACCCTTCTATAAAAAATGCAACCCTTCTGTGTGTAGATGGAAAAAGTGCAACCCTTCTGTAAAAAATGTGACCCTTATGTGTGTGGATGGAAAAAGTGCAACCCTTCTGTCAAAAATGTGACCCTTCTATGTGTGGATGAGAAAAGTGCGACCCTTCTATAAAAAATGCGACCCTTCTGTGTGTAGATGGAAAACATGCGACCCTTCTGTAAAAAATGCGACCTTTCTATGTAAGGGTGCGATGCTTTTGAGAATAATGCAAGCCTTTTGTAAAAAAATGAAACCCTTTAGAGAGACAATATATTAAAAACTTCTTATTCCACACTCGATAAAAAATTCAACCCCTCTCAATACTCAATCAGATAAAAAATATTACCACTCCAATTCCTGTGCCCGATGAAAAACATGACCCTTCAAATCCTCTACAGTTAAAAAATTCACAACCCTTCCTCTTCCCGAGAAAATCACGACCCTTCCTCTTCTCTGGTGGTTATGATGAGTCTCCTTGGCTTCAATGACAGTTACAGTTAGTCGTTTTTATTCATTGATGGTAAGTCCATCCTGGCAGTTATAGTCAGTCGTTTTTCTTCATTGATGGTAAATCTGTCCTGGCAGTTATAGTCAGCCGTTTTTAGTAGTGGCATTAGATGTTCAACACAGAGTGGAGTTAGGTGTACAATAGACACTCCAATAGATATGGTTATCCATCACAATGCTCCAATAGCACATCATCACGAAAATCCTCATCAAACTGCCAAGGTGCTCCAAAGTATGCCAAGGAGATGAGCACCTATTGTTTTTAATATCATTATGAAAGTATAATACACATGAAAAACCTCAAGTATCCCTCACTAAGAGTGTATTATTCCCCCAATCATGTTAATGTTTCTTGAAGGTATAGGTAGCTTCACCAAAACAACAAGTAATATGCAAGAAGTCCAAAGTAGGTAAGTTCTCTACAAAATCCATTGTATATCACTAAGCTCTAAAATAATGAAGTGCCCCATAGAATCATATCTCATCATACCACACCAATAATGAAAGAAGAAACACCATGAATTACTAGCACCACAAGCAATATTTGCTTCTCCAAACCCCCACATTGTCACAGTCTAGCCATTCCTGATGCTATCATCGCTGCTTTCCTGTTGGCCATCATCGTTGCCAATATGCCATCGTCATTGTTGTTCTTACCATCAATGAAAAGCACACTCTTCCTGTAAACATGCTAACAAATACAACCAAACATTTGGATTCCCTTCCATCTGCTATGCTATACCAATAGTTCTTACAAAATGTACTTAAAGATTAAACAAAGTCTGTAGGTTTTTCAGTTTGCACACTTCAGTTCAGAATTTAAATTTTATCTTTAGTTAGCCTTTTATTCACACTTAGGAGGATTCCTTTATGGTTTCATAACCTAGTTGACCAAGACATAAGTAAGCACATAGAGTGACTTCTTTCAATCTGAGTCCCAACCATTTGACGGTCAAGTCTAAGTGAACATAATTATAGGAATTGATTTATGATTTTGAGTTTGGCATTTTTATTTTTTGTAGGATTTCTTAGGAAATCTAAAGAGTATTTATACACATATTGTTCTTATGTCTCATCAGTTTACTTACCCAGATTGATAACAAATGCCAAGGAATCTAGACCACTGGATCATCCCAACAATGACGTGTGGGACATTTTTCTAGGATTGGAGGGATAGCTAGTTCTAGGTGGAAGAAGTACCTTCCTCCCTAAGAGGGAGTGTTTATGTTTGTAGAATATGACGGGTACTTCCACATAGGTCTAAGTGTCTAGACGTGTGGAAGTAGTCCAAAGGACCTTTCAAAAACTTTGGAAATTCACTTTAATTAAATAAATTATTAAAGTGAGTTTAATTTAATGAAATGATAAAGTTATTAGAATTAGTGAATTAAATGAATCTTAGCCATTGATCTCAAGTGAGGTGAGATATAATCTCAACTGCCAATCAATTTGGATATTAAAGTTAGGGTACAACTCAATATTATAAAAGGAAAACAAGGTGAAAGGTGAAAACACATCTATTGGAGTCAGTGACTCACAGTGAGAGAAAAGAAGGACTTTTTCTCAAGGATATATCAACAATGGTGAATGAGGAATTTCATATATCGATCAACTCAGTCTAAAAAAGAAGGAAGTAGTAGAAAACATATCTGATAACAAGGATTTATTTTGGAAGTAGAGAAGCAACATGTATAGTTTCATATCAGGCCATACAGATCCACAGGAAATGCCGTATGCACTGTACAAAAGACAGGTGTGTACATATGTGCCAGAATAGTACAAAAGGGTGCATACATATGCATCTGAATAGTGCAATGGGGCACATTCATATGTTCTAGAAAGATGCATCTAGGCATGTACATATGCCCCAGATAAACAGTCGGGGGTGTGTACATACGTAGTATATAGGCTGTAGAGGGCATGTAAAGATCATACATGATGCTAGTGGGGGGACATATATAAACAAAAAAGTTGTTGGGTTGCAAGGTTTTGCTGTATTTTTGTGTTTCTATTCTCAATGGGATGTTTTCTCATTTTGGGAACCCTTGTAAGATTGGAGTCATTATTTAATAAAAAATTGATTTGAATCGCAAAATTTCTTTGTTGTGTGAAGGTTGGTTTCCAATTTTGTTTCTATTGTTTTATTTCCAGCCAGTATATTTTATTATGTGTGCTGTAATTTATTTATTAGCAAGGAAAAACCAAAGGTAGTAAAGTATCTAGGTGTCGGGTATTAGAAAATTAACACAAGATTCTACTTGTTCTCTTTCATGCGCTTAGTGTTTTTTTATCCTATGGATACCCCCCTTCAATTCTCTTCCCACAATATTTGCATACTTTTATCCCCTCTTCATCCAAATGACAATGAACCCACATGCTGGATTCCTCTTTTTTTTCAGAACCATGGCAATTCTTACACCAACAAACAAAAATATGAAAATAAAACCCTAGGAATACTTAATTACTAGGAAAAAAATAGCAATTTTAAAGAGAATAATAGAATAAAAAAAGAAGCCTTGACATATCTTTATAAGCCTTCCAAATATTGAGAATAAGAGAAACTCCTAACAAAAAAAAAAAAAATCTGTAACATCCTAGAAAATTATGGAAACACACCTTTTATTCACCTCCAAAAACAACCCAAGAAATTTAAAAAAAATTCGTTGAAATAGCTCCAAATTAGCCCAAACACTCTCCCAACTCAGTCCTTCATCCTGCTCTCCAAATATGCCCAATAACTTCTTCAAAATAACCCTGCAAACAATTTTCCAAAACTAACCAAGAAACTCAACTCAAGAATTACAAATAGCTCAAATGAATAGTGTGAGTGAAATGGAGGTGTGGGGGGTACTCTTTAAATAGGTTTTAGTAGGCACCGAGGTTAGTAGTAGGCATCCCCTTGAATTATTATTTTTTTAATTTGGATTTTAGTGGTCCTCAACCACATTGTACGATGATGTATAAAAATGGTCGGCTCAGTTCCTTAAGGTTGGTTTGGTACCAGACTGTTCAAAACCAATCGAAAACCCACCCAAACTAGTCAGACTGATTGATTTAACTAGTTCTGGTCTGATTTTGATAACATTTAATTGTACAAGGTATATATATGTGTGTGTGTGCTCTCCCAAAATATAGGGTGGCCCTATTGTATGCTTAGATGGGTCGACCCTAGAATTTTCATTTATGTACTCAGGTCAGCCCATCTATAATACAAAATGTGATCTTGCCTCAACACATCTTGCCTTGGTTATTTTGAATATCTGAAAATGTAAATGCCAATGGGTCAAATTTATGTCATGGGTTATGAAACATCTCCATACAAAAAGCCATTTGAGACTTGAGCTATCTCCTCTTTGAATCTATAAAAGGGTTATGAAATAACGTCATGCAAGGTTATCTTGTTCTGTTTATCCATTTGCTATACCAATGGCTAGTTTTGCAATAAAATTATGCTCAACCTCTCTAAACCAACAAATTTAGAATCTAGGGTCACTGTACAAATCAGATCCACCTACAAAAATAAAGTATTTTAAACTTTTATTTCAATTCCTTCTATGACTCTATGGGTGCACCTCCCAAATGTGCTCAAGATAAACTTTTCTCTATTGTAGTAACCTCTATGTCAACAAGATATGTCTTAATGCCTCCACAAAAACCTTAGAGGATGGACACTTATATCAAAAGTGCATCTCATGGAGGGTGTTGTAACAGATATTGAAAATTTCTCTACTTAGTATCTTCATCCCAAATGTGTTTGAGGATCGCATCAAGCTTATAAATTAACTAGGGATTTCAACTCCAAATTATCTCTAACTTGTATCAGATTGCTGAAGGCCTTGCAGGGCCTTTTGGGAAGAAAGTTCATGTTCTGAGGTCTCTCACTAGAACACTTGAAATAACAACATGGTGGCCTTATAATGTTTGATGTGAGTTCTGTGACGTTCAAGTATCAATTTGTTGTTCCTGTGCTAATACTTGGAATTATTGGAGGAATAGTGGGAGCGGTCTACAACTACTTTCTTGAGAAGACTCTAAGACTCTATGCCCTCATCAATCGGAAGGGATCTATATCCAACATTCTTCTTGCTTGTGTTGTCTTCATCTTTACATCTTTTTTCATTTCTGGACTTCCATGGCTTGTAAAATGCAAGCCTTGTCCGCCAGCGAAAATGATCAGCGAAGAATGTCCTAGCACTAATAGCACAAGAAACTTCATCCATTCAACTATCCAGCAGGTAAATACAATGATCTTGCAAGCCTCCTTTTCACAATAAATGTTGGTGCCATTAAAAATATCTTCAGCTCTGGCACAGGAGATGAGTTTCATCAATCATCACTCGTGCTTTATTTTGTGGATTTTTTCACATTGCGACTGGTAACATATGAACTATCACTTCCATCGGGTCTCTTCATACCCATAATTTTAATAGGGTCTGCATATGGCCATTGTCTTGGAGAGTTGATTGGATCCTTCACAGACATTGATCAAGGGCTTTGTGCTATGCTCGGGGTAGCCTCTTTTCTCGGGGGATCAATAAGAGTGACAGTTTCATTATGTGTTATTCTCTTGGAGTTAACTAATAACTTGTCTTTGCTCCCTTTTATTATGTTTGTCCTGTTAAAATCAAAGAGAGTAGGTGATTCCTTCAATAGCAGTGTGTACGATACCATTGTGCACTTGAAGGGGTTTCCGTTCTTGAAAGAACATCCTGAACCATATATGAGCAACCCGACAGCCGGTGATGTTGTTACAGGTCCATTGATAACCTTTTCTGGAATAGAGAAAGTTGGAAAGATTGTATAGTTCGACAGTAAGGACCTTGAATCAGACAAGATTTAGAATCATTCTCATGAAGTGCTTAAACAAGGCCAGAAGCCTTATACAATTGCCTTCTGTTGAAAAAATCTCCTCAACACTTCGCAATATTGCTTGAGGTCGTAGAGAAGAGCATAGAAAGCTGCTTACTCGCAAAGTCTTGATTGAGAGGTGATTATGAAACAGTGGAGGAGTTGGAGGGAATGACAACTCAAAGTTTGTGCAGTCAAAACAAGACGAGGGGATTTGGTTTGATGGTATTGGCATCTGATGATCTGAAAGAAAGGAGCACGGTCTTCTTCAACATTTTCAAGGGTGGAGTTAATGGCAATGACACAAAGGTGGTCTTGTGCATGGATCAGAGCAGGTCCACACTGGAACTAGATGTGGATAAGACCGGCTACGAAGGATTTGTGAGCATGAAACCCCACCAATGCATGCTGTCGCTTAGAGTATTGGTTGATCACTCGATCATGGAAAGTTATGCAGAGGGAGGGAGAACATTCATTACGTTGAGGAGTTATCCGAGCGTGGCAGTTAATGAGAATGCTCATCTCTTCATGTTTAATTATAAGAATTAACCCCTCGTTCTTCGTCGACTCTCCACCTGGCACATGAACACTTCCACCCAAGTATATGAATCCAAGTGAACAGAGTTGCAAATATCGTTGAACAATCTAAAAATGGAATGAGAAGAAGAGTCCAAGATATTGAAGAAACAAAGAAAAACTGAAGAAACGGAACATAAAAGACTTGCATCCGAGTATACAAAGAGAGACGATGAACGTGGACCGACTAGAGAGCAAACTCCTGAGTGAAAACGACAAATAAATCACCAAATACATCACAACACTTGCCGCATTCATGAAACACCATGAAGAGCACCAATCTCGCCATTTCAGGATTTTGATCATCGTTTTTCACATTATGCTACTTCTTCCGAAAGTCCGAAAGCTGATTCATGGTTCCATCATTACGTCGATGGGTAGGGTTCCGTTTGTTAATATTTTGATTATATTAACCAATTTCAGACATGGTCTTTTGATGGCATCAAATCGCAGAGCCTGTAAATGAATTGGATAGACTCACCTTTGAAATCCCAATCCTAGACAAAGTCATTTAACCGTAAAATGAGCATCAGTAATATCCTTGGCATTCGTTTTGGCTCCAACATGAGAACTTGCAAAACAGGTTGATAAAGAATCTACTCTAGACTGTTATAGGTTTACCTATAATGAGCCAATCAATCTTCATGGAAAAGGTTTAAATATTGTTGTCGGAAAACCTGGTTGCAGTTTTTGATATAATCAATCGTGGTGCACTAGTCTTGTCAGAAGTATAGTTTATTGTTTTGGACGAGGTTGACCAGATACTTATGGTGAGCTTTGATGAAGTTTTTTCTACTACAATGCCTGTCTGAGTGCAGAGGCTTTCATGGCACTGGGTCGATGTGCTGATTGCTACTGATGTAGCTATCCATGGTCTTGATATTCCTAATATTGATCCGGTTATTCATTATGAACTCCCAACAACTTCAGAGATTTTTGCGCATGGAAGTGAATCAAATACATACACTGTTATAAACAGTTCAAAAATTAGGATTTTGTTTGTTCTTTTAAATTAGTTTGGATTACTGTTATGATTAGTTAAAGACGGTTGAAGTTAGTTCATTTTCTATTAGGTATCCTATGATGCGGATTCAACCTCCTTGAGAGAGGGAATTTATATAGAGGTTCATTCATTGTAATGAAGGGGGGGGGAGCCTGGGGGAAACCTCTTTTGGAGAGAGCTCCTTTTGAATGCAGAGTTATTTTGAAAGCCTGGAATGGAGTTATACAGAGTGACATGTTTACTTGACATTGTGAGATTCATCATGGTCAATTCTTTCACTATGTTCTCTTTTTGTCATATTATCTATCTGTTCTTTTATTGACTGAGTTAAAATCTGTTTGGAATTCATTTTACATGCTTCTTACACACAGTTGATAAGTGTTTTGTTTCTAATGGTGACTGGTCAGAATTCACTCCTGATAAGTGCTCTGCATCTAGTTATCAGCCTTCAGTTTTTTCTTCCAAAGTTGTAGTGGAAATTCATCCTTGATAGATGATTTCACTGTGATGGCCTTTTTCTTTTCTTTTTCTGCTATTTTATCATCATTATTTATAGCTGAAAGATAGACTTACTTTGCCTCATTTTCCGCAAGTAATACAATCACCGCTATGATCTCTTTTCTTTGGTTTTCACTTGACTCCATCGCCCAATAGGTCTTTTCAAATCCATGCAACCCCCAACCTTATTAAAAATCTTCTCTGATAAGAAATCTGGCCTTCTTACTGTGATTATTGAATATTCATGAGTAAAGAGCCCTTGGCTATTGAGAGAACTATCTCTAAGTGTATTAGGTCAGAAGTATACTCAAAATCAATTTTCGAGGATTGGCTTGTTGCAACCCAAGTCAAGTTCTTAACAACAAATAAATTTTTCTTTTTTAAAATGTGCTAATGCTTGGCTCTATTACAGCCTAGAGTCAACTCTTGCAACAACAGAGGGAATTCTCAAACTGATGCTATGATTATTAGTAGTCTGAAACCAAAGGTAATCTCTATAGGAATGATTGTATCCTTCATAGTGAATTTCTCTCATTAAGTATGTATATCTGAGAAGTGTCAACAAGCATTTTTTTTCATTTCTCCAGATCAACCACCACACATGTATTAATAGCTGGGATATGATGTGGTATAAAACAATCCAAAATTCACAACAATAAATATGTTACATGAATTATTCTACTGTTTCTTACTTTGTCTTCCATTCCTTCAACAATGGACCATTTTAGTTCATAACCTTAATGCATCATGGGAGGAGTTATTGACCTGGCTGGTTTACATATGCATTTTCAAGATGATATCCTTGGGAGTCTATTTCAAAGTGGAGATAAGGAGACCTGCTCTTTCTTTCTTGATCAACAATTTGAATTAGAGGACACTCAAAGATCCTAACCTCTTGATAATTCACAAGGGAAAAACAATATATTTATCATAGAGATGAGCTATACTTTTAGAATTTGTTTTCTTAATAATAGTATGCCCATATTCCATATTTCTACTGAAAGTATCAACCATAAATTATTTATATTGTTTATGTTTGTAGCAATGAACATGTACTTCCACATCGGTTTGTGTCTAACATGTGGAATTCATCCTTAATGCCTCTCAAGAATTAGGAAATTCACTTTAATAAAGTGATTATTAAAGTGAATGCCTTTTTGTAATTAATGTGAGTTTAATTTAATCAAATGCCTAAGCATTTGGAATTAGTGAGTCAAAAATTAAATCCTAGCCATTATATCTAAAGTGAAGGTGAGATATAATCTCAACCATTGATCACTTTGGAGATATAGGGTTTTGGATTTATAGTAAACTCAAGATTATAAAATGCACCTTGAGTGAGAGGAGATATGTTGGACAAGAAGCTTTGGAAATAATTTTGCAATTTTTATATAGTTTTTGGGAAAAATCCTAAGTATAGGAAAAGTGTGCGGAAGAAGAAGGAAATATAGAGAGCGTGCAGGTAAGGCGCATCCAAGAGGACAATGCGTAAAAGGAGGAAAGTGCACAAAAGGAAGAAAACACATAGACAAAAGGATAAAGTCGATAGAGGATAAAACATGAGAAGAACAACAAAACAATAAAGATTGATAGAAGGACAACAAACCGACATTCTAGAAATAGAAGAATAACAAAAAAACAACATGCATATTGAAAAGTAGAAGAATTCATATGAATAATAAGTTAATGAGATGGCCATGCATTGTAATGGGGTATTTTTGGGATGAATAGATTAGGGTTTTTAGCCCTAGCTTTCTATATAAATATGTAACGAGTTGGGAGATTAGGGGTTCATTTCCATGTTAATTTCTATCGTATTAGGTTCTGTTATATTATGTTAGAGGGTCCATATGATTGAGTTCCAGAGTTCTTGAATGTAACATTTGATGGATGAGAAGAATGAGTAAAGGAATGATAAAGATATATTACAAAATCTTTTGTTTTCTATCTTTCTATTGTTGTTTATGAATTTTGGTTGTATGCATTGTAGAATAGATTCATATTATGATTAAATATGGTGCAATTTTTATGACTGTAACATAACCAAATTTATACAGTAATCTTGAATATGTTGAGTATAGGAATCTGAATCATAAGTAAGTTAATACTAAATAGAATAGAGTTATGTGCATAACTTAATAAGGAAGAATGAAATAAATGTTTGCCTCCCATTCCCTTACTACTACAGAAGCTTGGTTCTTGCAGTCCCAATAGATACCTCGACTGAGACTTCATCTGCACAAACAGGTTGTCACATACCCACTACCTCAATCAAATTTTTTTGTTGATTTCTGCAGAATCAGAACCCCCGAATTACCTATGTAGGCCTAGTGCAAGCTAGCTCTTTCTCTCTCTCTCTCCATTCCCATGTGATCGCGGGTCATGATCACGGTTCAATTAAACGCAGTACCTATTTGTATTTTGCACCTCGGTGCTACAGTGATGTCAAATCGTTCGACTTTTCAACCGCCGAACCCCGACAGGGCTAGCGACCGACCAATAGGAACAAATCCCAACAGGGATAGAGAAAAGCCAATGAGAACAGGCCCCATCGCTCGGTTAAGTGGAGTATAGGTGGCAGAGGGGGAAATGCGACATGGTAGTCGTCAGAATAGGAGGGGG
>JASDQU010099704.1:635406-647983 GCA_032191745.1 Picea mariana | reverse complement strand
CTAAGATGCTCTTCATGTTCTTCTCTATTCTTAGAGTAGATTAATATGTCATCAATAAAAACTAGTACAAATTTATCTAAAAATTTACTGAGTACATTGTTCATTAAGCACATGAAAGTGGTAGGGGCATTGGTTAACCCAAATGGCACTACCACAAACTCATAGTGACCATACCATGTCCGGAAAGCGGTTTTATGGATTTCTTCACCCTTGATTCGGACTTGATGGTATCCCAACCTCAAGTCAATCTTTGAGAAAATAGACGCACCTCCCAACTGATCGAATAGATCATCGATTCTGGGCAAGGGGTACTTGTTCTTTATGGTTACTTTATTGAGTTGTCTATAATCTATACACAGTCTAAGAGTGCCATCCTTATTTTTCACAAACAGGACTGGTGCTCCCCATGGGGACACACTAGGTTGAATATAACCCTTATCCATCATTTCTTTCAATTGCAATTTGAGTTCAACTAACTCAGGTGTGCTCATTCGGTAGGGTGTCCTAGACACCGACACCGTTCCTGGTGTGATCTCTATCGAGAAGTCAATGTATCTTCTCGGAGGTAGACCCGGTACCTCTTCCGGAAACACATCTCTGTATTCTCTCAGGATAGGGTGATCATCAGAGCTTGGTTTAGCACCTTCAATTGTTTTCAACACCTGTATTGCATATAGGGGACATCCCTTTCGGCAATACTTTCTCATTTGCAGGGCTGATATTTGCCTCACCGAGACCGATTTTCGAATCCCTTGGAGGGTTATCCTTTTTCCTTCTTTGCTCACACATTCTAAGGTTTTATGGTAACAGTCCAATTTGGCTTTATGGGTAGCCAGCTAGTCCATACCAATCAATAGATCATATGATCCCAGGGGTAATACGTTAAGGGTTTCTTGGGTGGGGAATTCACCCAACATTAACTGGCAGGCTTGTATGACCTTTGCTACCCTTCTTTTAGTGCCAGTGGCTAACTGTACCAACCATGGATTGGTTTGTTTTTATGGCTATAGCTTACACTTATCCACAGTCTTAGGGGCTATATAACTCAAATTTGAACCAGGGTCAATCAAAACAGACACTAGCTGGTTGAAAATCATACCTTCTATTTCCACCACTGAATCTTGGTGGTCAGCTTGGTTACTATCCAATGTTGCATAAATCTGTGGCACACTCCTTGTCACATCATTGACTGTAGGAGCTTCCTGAATGTTATAAACTTTCCTACTATTCTATTGTCAGTGTGGACAGTCTCTCAGGAGATGCTCTTCTCCGCAACCCCAACATTTCAGAGGTTCTTTCTTTGGGTTATTAGTCTTCACTGGTATAGGTCCAGAAGTTTTACTTCCGTCCGCCGAGGGAAAGTTCTACTGGAGTACACTCCAAGATGGAAAGTTCATTTTGGGGTTCTTCTTGTAGTTCTTAAATCCTGAGGATTTGATCCCCTTTTTCTGAAATTTTGAACCACTCTTCTGTTTCCAGTCTCCACAAGACTCTACCCGATGTCCATATTGTTCATGACAATATGTTGCCTTTCGAATAGTGTCTTCTAAGGTCTTTGGCTCGTCAAATTCAATTCGGTTCCGGTATTCCTTGGGTATCCCATTGATGAAGCGCTGTGCCTTTGCCTTCTCTGCTTTGATGTATGGTACATACCTCAATAAGTCGAGGAATTTGTTGACATATTCTTCTATAGTGAGTTGCCCTAGTTTGAGTTCATAAAACTCTTTAGCCTTCTCGTCGAAATATTTTTCCGACAAGTACTTCTTCTGGAAGTACTTTTCAA
Source organism: Picea mariana (assembly GCA_032191745.1). NCBI lineage: Eukaryota > Viridiplantae > Streptophyta > Pinopsida > Pinales > Pinaceae > Picea > Picea mariana. The sequence continues at coordinate 646,200 of JASDQU010099704.1, read as the reverse complement.
ACTGTTTCCAGGATAGGTCCTCCTCATGGACCCCTTTCACATTCTTAAGATCTTCCCACTAGATGGAATCTTTTTCGTTCAGATTGAAAGTGGCCACTCGGGCCTTCAAATTCTCTGAAAAGTCATGGACTCTGAAATATTTCTTCAGTCCAAGTAGCCAGGCCTCGGCTTCCTCTCCCTTCTTTATCTCACCGTTGAAGGAGGGAGGTTTGGCCTTTCTGAATTCCTCAAATTTATGACCCTTGGACGTCTTTTGCTTCTTCTATTTTCTTCGAGAATAGGAACTGGTCCTGTTGTTGGAAGAGCCTTCTGAATCGCCAGCTTCCTTTTCTGTGGAGTCATTTGGAACTAGTCCTTTACCTCTAGGGTGGACCTTTCTTGAAGTGATCCTCTCAGTATGGCCACTGATATGACCATGTTTCTGCATCTCGGGTTCATGCTGCATTTGTCGCTGTAGGTTGGATAAGCTCTGCAGTAAAACTGCATTAATTTCAGTTTGCTTTTCCTGTTCTTTCATCATCCTTTCATTGTCGGCCTTGCATCTTTGCAATTCAACCATGAGACTCCTCATAGTCTCGACTAGATTTGGAGGGGTTCCCATTGCTCTTATTTCGTCAGAATCTTCATCTCTATTGCAGGAGCCTTCTCCCATCTCTTAGGGAGTCACCATTTTCTGTGTCTGTAAATTCCCGCGGATGATCGTCTGCTTGGGTGAAAAGACAAACGCTGGTTATTAGTCAAGAATTAAATACATTTTATAACCTGCGCATAAATTTATAACTCTTTCACATGCATACACAGTAGGGTTCTCGTTTCCAAGTTTTATTCCTGGACAAGAGAGTTAAGTTAGGGGGGTTACTCCTTGTAGGAGTTCTTTGAATAGAGCTTATGCGCAACTCGTTCATGAGCCCAATCAGGCCAAGTGTTGTAACCATGCTCTGATACCACTTTGTCACATACCCACTACCTCAATCAAATTTTTTCGTTGATTTATGCAGAATCAGAACCCTTGAATTACCTATGGATGCCTAGCGCAAGCTAGCTCTTTCTCTCTCTCTCCATTCCAATGTGATCGCGGGTCATGATCATAGTTCAATTAAATGCAGTACCTATTTGTATTTCGCGCCTTGGTGCTACAGTGATGTCGAATCGTTCGACTTTGCAACCGATGAACCCCAACAGGGCTAGCGACCCACCAATAGGAACAAATCCCAACAGGGCTAGAGAACAGCCAGTGAGAATAGGCCCCGTTGCCTGGTTAAGTGGAGTACAGGTGGCAGAGGGGGAAATGTGACACGGTAGTTGTCAGGACAGGAGGGGTCCCCACTTCACATGCCACACTATTCTAGACCCCCCCTCCCCCCATTAAAGGCAGAATGGAAAGGGGGGTATGGAATTCACCTGAGCATCGTTGATCAAGGTGAATTAATATGAACCGATCGAGAGTTGCATGTCTGATTCCGGACCCCCCCCCACCCCACCACCGCTAAAGGCAGAACAGCAAGGGGGCTCTAGAATGAAACCTCAGCCATAGATTTGGGCGGGTGGATTTTGGCCATCTGGACCTGCTCGTTACTTACCTTAATGCGCATTCACGCCCCAGCTTAAAGCAGACATCTCTTCCTCACATCTAACGGTCGTCACAGACCCTGAGATCCTCTGAAAGAATCTCATCCGTTCATCGGGTTTATCATCACGAGAGTCTGAACTCTCGATCACGAGACTCCCAAATTCTTGATCCCTGGTTTCTCGATGTGGTTTATCTCTCAACATGTAACCTCCATAAATTGGATGATCCAGATCTATCCTATGATTTCCACCATGGAAAGTCCCGATCTCTTGTCACCAGGACTCCCGATCCCACGATTCCTGATTCCCCAAAATGGGTAATCTCATGACACATGGCCTTCATCATTCAGACGGTTCAGATCTATTCTGGGGTTTTCACCATGGAAAATCATAAACTCTCGTCACTAGGACTTTCGAGTTCGCAATTCCCAATTCCCCGAAATGGGTAATCTCACGACACGTGGCCTCCATCATTCAGACGGTTCAAATCTATTCTAAGGTTTTCACCATGGAAAATACCGAACTCTCATCACCAGGACTTCTGAGTTCGCAATTCCTGATTCCCCGAAATGGGTAATCTCACGACACGTGGCCTCCGTCATTCGAATGGTTCAGATCTAACCCGAGGCTTTTGCCGCTATACACTAGGGTCTTAACCCTCGACAAACTCCTGACAGATCCAACGACTGTTGGGTTTTCCAGCCGAGATATGACGGCTCAGATTGGTTCCTACCCATGCATTCTTCCACGATTCCCTGGACATGGAAAATAAATCAATGGTCCAGATACTCCCATGGACCTTGGAGATCTACGATCCTGAATTCTTTGCTACCCACAAAGACACAAAAAACAAAGGGGTAAGGAATTTAACACCTTACTTTCTCCTATCAATCTAACGATCAGGTGTGACCGCATATTTCTTGACGAAATCTCATCCATCGATCAACACCTATCAAGGATAAGGTACTTAACCTTCCAGCTTCTTCCTTCGATCTGATGGTCGTGAGTGACCACAGATCTCCCGACGGGACCTTGTCCGTCGATTCGATACTTATTCCTTATGCGTTCATCTCGGGTTTTCAAGAGGATCGTTCCTCCTCATGCAGGGTTACTAAGGTCTTACGCCTTCATGTTCTCTTTCCCAGTTCTTGATGGGATTTTCAAGGAGGGTATCTCTATGGGGAGGTTTACCCAGGGTGCTATTTGAGGCATATACGGGTACCTTTCTCCCACGAATCAGACATGTAGTCTGAATTAGGTCGGTAAGCATATAAATAGCAATTCATGAGGACATAAGCCATATGTAGTCTTTCCATACAAATATACAACTACTAGTACTGATCAAAACACTATACAGACATTCTTATAATGAAATCATTCATAGTTTCACAGCTTATGGGCATAATTATCAGAATAAACATATATATCAAGATGCCAGAGGAAAAACACTTATCAGAAATAACACAAGGGGTTAAGCAACTGCTGAGAGGGGTGCTCGTTTCCACCCAACCGTAGGCTCAGTGACTCCCAACGGATTTACCACTAGCCACCCCCGAGCTGAGACCATGATGTTGTGAGACTGCGTCTTTGTCTGCCAGTAACCAGGAGCGAAGGTTACTCTCCTTCCTCTCTACTATCACTCACTCTGCATATTTTCAGAGTTCTCTTCTTCCCCTCGCATATGCCCTCAATCGCTTCTCCCCCACGCCTTATCCTCTTGCGAGGTTGCGTGTGGCGTGATTTCCCTCGCACTGGTCAGTCATGATGGCTCTACAGATGGGAAGTTCACCTCCCCATCCCTCATTAATTCTCGAGGAGCCATCAACCTACCAGCTTGCGAGACATTTAATTTGGGGCCAACAAGCCACTTTTGGTTCTCCGAGCCAGTGAAGTCCAAATACGGTATTAATTTTCGGTGGAAGTTAACGCCACCTTTCCAGGTGCCTTCCACCACCATCGTAGTCTCTTTTTTTGCACATCCCCTCTCAGCAGTCCTGCAATATAAATTCATAATGTTATTCACATTTATTGACCTTTTCCATAAGGTCCATTCACATCACATATTCACATTCATGAGTTTGCACAGTTCTGGATAGTCCAATTATTTTTACAAACTGGGGGAAACATGGTGTTACAATTCCCTCCCCCTTAAAGAAACATTGTCCTCGATGTTCTTATCTTTTAACATGAATTGCATGTACAGAAGTAAACAAAATCGGATATGCCTGTCTCATGGCATCCTCCATTTCCCATGTAGCCTCATCTGGGCCAAAATGTCTCCACTGCACCTTTACCTATGCAATGGTTCGGTTCTGGAGTGGGGTTTCCTTTCTGTCCAATATGCATTGGGGTTCTAGTAGAAATTCTCCCTCCGGTTCCACCTGGATCACAGACTAGTCAATTATATGATTAGCATCATGTACATATTTCTTCAATAATGAAACATGGAAAACATTATGTGCTTTTACTGTGGGAGGAAGTGCTAGCAGATAGGCTACAGGTCCCACTCTTTCTAGAACCTCAAAGGGTCCACAATACTGGGGTGCCAACTTGGCACAAGCTCCCATTTTGAGGGAACTCCTTCTGGGCTTAATTCTGAGATATACATGGTCTCCCATTTTGAACTCTCTTGGAGTTCTCTTTTGATCAGCATAACTTTTTTGTCGGTTCTGAGCAACCTTTAGATTTTGTTTTATCTAAGTCACTTGCTATTCCATTTCTTTCAACATGTTGGGTCCAAAAGAAATCCTACTTACAGGATTACTCCAGCTGATTGGAGTATTACATGGTCTACCATAGAGGACCTCAAAGGGACTCATCTTTAAGGATGCTTAGTAGCCGTTGTTGTAGGTGAATTCTACCAATGGCAGGTAGTCTTCCAATTCCCTGGGTTGATGCATTACATGCATCCTTAACATATCTTCTAATATTTGATTCACTCTTTCTATCTATCCGTCGGTTTGAGGGTGATAGGTGGTGCTAAACAACAATTTGGTCTCCAAACCAGCCATCAGTGATTTCCAAAAATTGGATGTAAGTTTTGTGTCTCTGTCAGACACTATCTCTTTCGGCATACCGTGTAGTAGGAATACCTCTTTCATGAATACCTGGGTGACATATATCACCTTGCAGGTTGATTTGATGGGGATGAAATGAGAAGACTTGCTCAGTTTATCCACCACTACCATAATGGTGTCATTCTGCTTGGTTGAAGTTGGCAATCCAGTGATAAAATCCATGGAGATGGTTTCCCATTTCCATTTTGGGATGGGTAAAGGGTGTAATAGTCCTGCTGGGTGTCGATGTTCTTCTTTAACCTATTGGCACTCTATGAATTGGGCCATATATTCGACTATGTCCTTCTTCAATCCAGGCCAATAAAATTGTTTCCGGGTGGCAGTGATCATTTTCTGGTATCCTGGGTGACCAATGTACGGTCTTTTATGCAGTTCATCCATAATGACCCTATTCAAGTCGTCAGCATTTGGAATGTTTAGTCTATCTCTGTAAGTAAGCAGACCTCCTTCGGTCATCTGGTAGCCTTCATACTTTACTTCAGAGGGTTCTTGCTGTAGGTACAGGGTCACAGTTTGAACGAAGGGATTTGTCTCTTGTGCATTTCTGACTCTGTTCTTGACATATGTCTCGCAGGTACTCATCGCTGCCAGATGAATTGTTTTCATGCTTCTTCTAAGGGCATCAACCACCCTATTTTCTTTCCCTTTGATGTGTTTGATTTCAAAATCAAATTCACTAAGGAGGGCCATCCATCTAGCTTGTCTAGCATTGAGCTTTGGTTGGTCAAACAAATATCACAATCCACAGTGATTTTTCATAAGTACAATTTTTCTTCCCAAGAGGTAATGCCTCCACATTTTCAAGGCATGCACTATGGCAGCCAGTTCTAGATCATGAGTCACATAGTTGACTTCATGTTCGTTCAATTTTCGGGATTCATAGAAAATCACACTTCCTTTCTGCATAAGGACTCCTTCGAGCATTTCCTTACAGGCATCTATGCACACAAGGAAGTCAGCTTCTGGGTCAACGATTTTCAACACGGGTGCATGGGTTAGTAGATGTTTCAGGGTTTGAAATCTTTCTTCACATTGCTGAGTCCATAGGAATTTTGTCCCCTTCTTCTAGAGGGCAGTGATTGGACAACTAATCTTGGAGAAATCTTTTATAAATCTCCTATAGTATCTCACCAATCCCATAAAGGATCTGATGTCTGAGACATCCTTTGGGGTAGGCCATTCCATGATAGACCTGATCTTGTCAGGATCTACTGCTACCCCTTCCTTGGATAGAACATGTCCCAAGTAATGTATTTTCTTCTGAAAGAAGTCACATTTGCTGAATTTAGCATAGAGCTGATGCTCTCTTAGCACTTGCAGCACAAGTCTAAGATGCTCTTCATGTTCTTCTCTATTCTTAGAGTAGATTAATATGTCATCAATAAAAAATAGTACAAATTTATCTAAAAATTTACTGAGTACATTGTTCATTAAGCACATGAAAGTGGCAGGGGCATTGGTTAACCCAAATGGCACTACCACAAACTCATAGTGATCATACCGTGTCTAGAAAGCGGTTTTATGGATGTCTTTACCCTTGATTCAGACTTGATGGTATCCTGACCTCAAGTCAATCTTTGAGAAAATAGACGCACCTCCCAATTGATCGAATAGATCATCGATTCTAGGCAAGGGATACTTGTTCTTTATGGTTACTTTATTGAGTTGTCTATAATCTATACACAGTCTAAGGGTGCCATCCTTCTTTTTCACAAACAGGACTGGTGCTCCCCATGGGGACACGCTGGGTCGAATATAAACCTTATCCATCATTTCTTTCAATTGCAATTTGAGTTCAACTAACTCAGGTGTGCTCATCTGGTAGGGTGTCCTAGACACCGACACCGCTCCTGGTGCGACCTCTATCGAGAAGTCATTGTCTCTTCTCGGAGGTGGAACCGGTACTGCTTCCAGAAACACATCTCTGTATTCTCTCAGGATAGGGTGATCATCAGGGCTTGGTTTATCACCTTCGATTGTTTTCAACACCTGTATTGCATATAGAGGACATCCCTTTCGGCAATACTTTCTCATTTGCAGGGCTGATATTTGCCTCACCGAGACCGGTTTTCGGATCCCTTGGAGGGTTATCCTTTTTCCTTCTTTGCTCACACATTCTGAGGTTTTATGGTAACAGTCCAATTTGGCTTTATGGGTAGCCAGCCAGTCCATACCAATCAACATATCGTATGATCCTAGGGGTAATACGTTAAGGGTTGCTTGGGTGGGGAATTCACCCAACATTAACTGGCAGGCTTGTATGACCTCTACTACCCTTCTTTTAGTGCTAGTGGCTAACTGTACCAACCATGGCTTGGTTTGTTTTTGTGGCTATAGCTTACACTTATCCACAGTCTTAGGGGCTATATAACTCAACAGAAGGTTGCGTTGCTACCCAAGGAGCTAGAAATTGCAATGAAATTAGAATCATCTCTTACAAGAGACAGTGGAGGAATGGTGCAAGTTCATATGTAGTTGGTTGCATTGAAAATTCAAATGGAATAACTGAAAAATGGAAAGGAGAAACATCTACAATTATGGTGTATAAAATGTAGGGCTGAAGGCCATCACAAGGATGAATTCCCAACATTCACACAATACTTGGCGACGGGAGCACCGAATCCATTACCAGGAGGAGGATATTGTGAGATATGTAAGAATTGGGGCCATCACCCAACTGAGTGTCCATTACTATAAGAGTATCAGAGTACCCCAAGGAACTTGTTATGCAACTTTTTCAAATCAGTGGGACATGAAGAGAATGATTTCCATGCGTTCGACTTAGTTAGGGAGCACACATAAGATATGTACATGATCCAGGAAGAGAATGATGCAACATAAGTAGGGGGTCCACGATAAAAAAATCAAAGAGGTTTTAATAAAGGGAACAAAGGAAAATTTTCCAGAGGAATAGGTAAAGGGAATTTTGGTAGAGGAGGAAGAGGACCGATTATAGGTTATAACTGTGATCAACCTAGACACTTAGCCCACAATTGCCAAAATCAATGTACGACGTGAACATATTGTAGAGCACTAGATTAATCGATAGAAGATTGTCCCCAACTAGTTGTGAAGTGGTAGGTTAGAGGAAACCAGAACCATAATCCAAATTAGAATGTGTGGAAGATATCATCCGAAATACGCAATGAAGGACCAAGTATAGTAGTTCTTAGACACAGAGGAAATATAATAGGGGTTGATATGACAAATGAAGGAAAGAATACTGAACAATGGGTAAGGAATTCATTAGGGCCCATGCTAGACTTTGATCCCCAACAAGAAAATGAGACATATCAGAGAGGAAGAAAATAATTAATTGGAGTGGATTGGAGAGCATCAACATCAACTCCACCTCATGTAGAAGATCGCGTTGTGCCAGAGAAACTGACTAGAAAGGTAAGTACACTAACATAATTATTGAAAATTTGTGTAGATATAATGAAGGATGAGATTATGATAAGTACATTATACAACATGATTATCACTGGACACAAGAGAGGGAGACTCCCATCGCACAGAGGATAGTAAACTAGGTACTTCATAGGAAGAGGAAAAATGAAGAATTTAGATTCAGTGCGTAGATTGGGGAGTATGATGTGGATAAAGTTATCTTGGACTTGGGGTCTAATGTGAATGTGTTACCTAATCATACATGGGAGTTGATGGGAAAACCCAAGTTAGTATCGTCTTCTGTTCAGCTAAGGCTAGCGAATCAACATAAAATAGTCCTGATTGATCGGTTGACAGGAGTACCGATGAACAAAGATGGGGTGCACATCATAGAAGACATTGAAGTTATTGAGATCATGGACGATAATCAACCATATCCATCACTAATGGGGCTAGAATGGGATTTTGATAACAAAGAGATCATAAACTTGAAGAGGAAGGAGATGATATATGAAGTAGCTTGGATATTCAAAAGTTACTTCACCCTTGGACCCATCAAAAGGAAAGAGATACATTGAGCCAACAAGAGGGAACAACATTGACAATTTATATAACATGAATGTTGGATGGAGGATTATGTCAACCTGACAACAGATGATGTGATAAGTTGGAAAAGTATCAGTTCATGTGCATCTGATTCTAAAGGAGGTATAGAACATTGGAAACAGAGAATGCAATAAGTGTCAACTAGACAATGTGCACGCATCACTCGATCCTTGCGATGGATTGGAACAAAGCTATGCAATACACCCGCGTATGATGGATTGAATGATATAAGTATGTTTGTAAAATCATTTGAGTTGTAGGTACCCAAAAAACAAAGGTTTTTATCACTAGATGTTGTATTAAAAGCGACTCCAACAAGATGGTGGACTGCACACAAAGAGGGAATGAAAGACTAGTCATAGTGTAGAAGACTAATGAAAATAAGGTTTGGCACTAAGGAAGACAATGTGGTGCAGAAGTACATATGAGAGAGTGACCCAGAGGGTCATGTGGAAGAGTGCAGGGATTTATGGTGTTTATTACCCAAAACAAAATGGACACACAAATTTATACACACACTAGACATAATTCCAAAGAAATGGTATTTGGAATTGGAGATGCACACATAGACAACAAGATGGGAAGAACTGGTCCATAGGTTCAAAATCACATTTACATTTGAACATGAATCTCTATCAATAGATATAATGCTACAAGATATTCGAATGAAGATCTTCTTAGAAGAAGGGACGATGGAAGTGGTACCAGTATACAGTGCACATAGAGCCAAGATGACTATTCGTGAGCTATTGGAGTGATATAATGTAGCTAAGGAGGACCATGATGAAGAGGATCCCAGGAATATAAAATGACGTGATATAGAGGGAGAACGAGTATTAGAAGGAACATAGCTCGAATCCACCGCATATACACAACCTATAAAGATGTAGAAGGTGAACATGGAGATGACAGAGAATATCAAGTTTGCACAGATAGGATATTATTGGAGTGAGGAGACAATTGAGAAGATTGTAGACTTACTGTGAGAATATCAAGACCTATTTCCAATGATTTTTTAGAGATGAAGGGAATAGAAAGATACTTAGGAGAGATGAAGATTCCACTGAAACCAGGAGCTAATCTAGTGCAACAGAGGCCTTATAGGTTAAATCTGAGGTACAAGTAGAAGGTGAAGGATGAAATAGACAAGATGTTGGATGCAATAATAATCAAACTGGTAGAAGAATATAAGTGGATTAGTCCAATGGTGGTGCAGGACATGAAGACAACAGGAATTAGGATTTTCATAGATCTAAAAAAGTTGAATGACATGTGATTACATGATCCATTTCCAACACCATTCACAGATGAGGTACTAGAGAACGTAGGAGGCCAAGAAAATTATTCTATCACTGATGGATTCTCAGGGTACCATCAGATAATAATTTCTTAGGAGGATCGACACAATACCACTTTTGCAACTGAGTGGGGGAGTTATCAGTATACAATTATGCCATTCAGAGTGAAGAATGCCCCTGCGGTGTTTTCCAGAGTAGTGGTTGTAACATTCAAGGAGTTCATCCATAAGTTCCTAGAAATATACTTGGATGATTGGATCGTGTTCAGTCTATTGAATGATCATATAGAAGTCCTTAGGATCATGATGGATTGGTGAAAACAATGTCAAATTTTGTTGAACTTGAATAAGTGTATGTTTTGCCCACCGTTCAGAATTTTGTTGGGACATGTAGTGTGAAAATAGGGATTATTAGTAGATCCAGCTAAGATTGTAGTCATTCTGGAGTTAGAACCTCCTACATTAGTCAGACAATTGAGGGAAACGTTGGGTCATATATGTTGGGTATGTGTTATATTCTTTGCATGAGAAGTAGTGTCTGAGCGCCTGCGCCGGGCGCGCAGGGGGGTAAGAGGGGGGGTCGCTAGGCCCCCCCTTGGGGGGTGCGGGGGCAGCGCCCCCAAATTTTTTTTTTTGGGCCGACATATTTTCGCCAGTTTCGAGCCAACATATTATCGCCAGGACGACATATTTCCGGGACGACATATTTCCGGGACCACATGATATTAGGTGGTTTTCGGCACATGGTTTTTGCCGATGGTTTTCTATTTCCGGTTAAGGAATTAGGGTTTTGGACTAATCCAGGTCATTGGGTTAGGGTTTTGGATGCCGCTGGCTCCTATATGTATATTGTAT
>JASDQU010099704.1:610193-635356 GCA_032191745.1 Picea mariana | reverse complement strand
TTATTACAGGAAATTTATCAAAGGATATGCACATATCACAACACCGATGGAAAAGTTACTGAAGAAGGAAACAAAGTTTCAATGGAATGAGGACTATCATAAGGGTTTTGACACCTTAAAGCATAAACTTATGACCTCATCGATTTTAATATTTCTGGATTGGAACACTGAGTTCCATGTACATGTAGATTCATTTTCCATAGCGTTGGGAGCATTACTATCCCAACTAGGGGAAGGAGACATAGATCACCCAATTTATTTTGCAAGCGGGGAGTTGTCTATAGCAAAGAATACTACCATGGAATGAGAAGGATTGAGAATGGTCTATGCGCTAGAAAATTTTATCCATTATCTATTGGGGTCTCACTTTAAGATGTATACAAACCATTCTACATTAAAGTACTTGGTCAACAAGCCAATGTTGGGGGGGATAATATGCATGTGGCTATTATTATTTTAGGAATATGACTTTGAGGTTGTAGTGAAACCAGGGAAGCTGAATGTGTGACCAGATCATCTATCACACATATTGTCATAAGAAGATGCAGGAAATTTAGATGAAAAATTCCCAGATGCACAACTATTTGCAGTAAAGATGGTGGATTATTACTTCACAAACATCGTGCAGTTTCCAAGTACATGTATGGAAACAACATATATGATGGTCGTGCAAAAGAAAAAATGGTAGTGAAAGTAGCTGATTATCAACTAATTGCATGGAATCTATACAAGTTGGGTGCAGATGAAATACTGAGATGCTATGTGTTGGAACATCAAAGATCGATGATACTTGAAGAAGTGCATTATGGAATTGCTACATGACATTATGCAGGGAGAGAACATACACAAAATATTTTGTGCACAGGTCATTGGTGGCCTACACATCATAGAGATGTGAAGGAATACTATCAGTCATGTGATGTCTTCCAACGAGTGGGAAAGATATCTAGAAGGGACGAAATTCCTTTGAATCCACATTTTATGTTGCAAGTATTTGAGAAATGGGCCATAGACTTTGTGGATCCAATCAAACCACAAGAAATAATATCATGGGAAAGGTACATCATCACTGTGATAGAGTACTTGACAAGGTGGGAAGAAGCAACACCAGTTACAGATTGCATTGCGGAGACTGTAGTGTGATTTTTGTTTGAGAATGTAGTCACAAATTTTGGATGTCCATGATATTAATTAGTGATCAAGGTACACACATTCAGAATAAAACAATTTCAACATTGACTGAGTATTTCCATATTCATCATCAAAAGAGTAACCCATATCACCCTCAGGACAAAGGAATAGTGGAAGCATTTGATAAATTATTGGAGAATTCCTTGACAAATATTTGCAATATAGGGAGAGATGATTGGGACTTAGGATTTACTGGAGTATTATGGGCTTATATGACTACAAGCAAGAAGTTGATAGGATATATACCTTTTAGGTTGGTCTATGGGAAAGAAGCAGTAATGCCAAGGGAATTTATTCTGCCTAGCTTGCGTATTGCAACAATCACAGAGCTATCAAACACTGGCATAATAGAGGAGAGACTGGCACAATTAGTACATCTTGAGGAATATCAAGTTTTCATAGGTTTCCATCAACAAGTTTAGAAAGCAAGAAAGAAGGCTTGGCATGATCATCATATTAAACAGAAGAAGTTCCAAGTAGGAGATCTGGTACTAGTCTATGACAACAAGTTTATGCAACATCCACGAAATTTTAGAATGCACTAGTTAGAACCCTATGTGATTCAACAAGTAATCGATATAGGTGTTTCATGGTTGGAAACCTTGAATGAATAAGTATTTGAAGGAATGGTGAATGGAATTCGACTAAAACTCTATAGAGATGACTAATAGTTTGTGCAGTTATTTGGACTACGCCAAAACACATGTATTATAGTATCTATACCATAGTAAGTAATAAAAATAAGGAAAAACAAATAAAAAGTAGAAAAAGTAAGAAATAAAATAAAAAGTAGATATAGGAAAAATGAAAAAGAGTGCTTGAGTGATAATGCATAAGAACTTGCACAAAAGGAATGATTATTACACATCAGAACATAATTGCTCCAATTTAGTGTTCGACAACACATGTATTCCAATAGAGGAAGAACACCTTCAATAACCACTCACATAACTAGATCATAGATCAACACACCGATGTTTTCACGTGGTAAAACCCCTACGGGGAAACATCCACGGCCCCAACCAATGTGACCACTTGGAGCAGTTTATTAATGCAAAGAAAAATATTACAAAGAGATTTTATAAGAGAGTTTCTCACAATCGATCATCGACAAATGACCCTCTATGCTCTTTAAATAGAGATCATGGACCAATCGGGTGCTAAGCCATGGATCAATGGCCATTAAGATCAAGGAGAGTATGAACCATCAGATCACTCTATGTTGGGAACATATCGTGACCATCAAATTTCCTAACTACAAATGCATACTAATGCATACTAAAGAAGCACACTAGAAAACACACTTTTACCTAATGACACAACAGACCAAGTAGATCTTAACTAACTCCTAAGTGTCTAAATATCCTAACATCCCCCCTTAAGAAAAACATGGGATAGGATTGAAGGATTTACAATAGTGACACAATAGGAGAAGGAAGTAGGAATTAGAGCCTATCCCCCCTTAATGACAACTTCCTAAACTCCTAACATAGATTGAAGTTTGGAAAATCTGAAAGGATCTGTCAAAGCCATAGGGTTTCCTGACTTGCATTTACTGCTGCTTGGTACTCTAATTCTGTTGAAAACAGGCCCAGGTGACAAGTCCTGAACCAAGGCTGAAAACATAATCTGCAGTAGATTTCCGATCATCAGGGTCACCGACCCAATCTGAATCAGTGAAACCAACCAATAAAGGAGTCCCCCCTGAACTGTAATGTATCCTGAACTGAACTGTACCACGAACATATCGAAGTATCCTTTTATCTTCTTTCCAATGGCTTTCATGGGGCGTTTTCATATACCTGGAAACAAGACCAACAACAAAGGAAAGATTAGGACAGGTATGAGTCAAGTATAAGAGGCTACCAACTAACTGACGGTACATGGTGGCATTAACTTTAGGAGAAGTACAGGTGGAAGTAAGCTTGAATCCAGACTGGAAGGGAGAAGGGGTTGGTTTACAATCATCCATGTGAAAGCAACGAAGAAGGTCACAAGAATACCTAGATTGGGAAAGAAAAATTCCTTCATTGGTTTTCAAAACTTGGAGGCCAAGGAAATAATGTAAAACTCCTAAGTTTGTCATTTCAAATTTCTTCTTAAGGCTAGTTTTCACATGGTTTAAAAGTTTTGAGTCACTACCAGTAAGGATAAGGTCATCAACATAAAGAAAAATGATTATGAGATGGCTTACTACTTTCTTGGTATATACATTAGGTTCAGAATGACATATAAAGAATCCAGTGGCAATAAGAAAGGTGTCCATTTTGGCATACCAAGCTCGGGGAGCTTGTTTGAGATCATAAAGAGATTTCTTAAGGCGACAAACAAGTCTAGAGTCATTATGGACATATCTAGGAGGTTGTTCCATGTATATTTCTTCTTGCAAATCTCCATGAAAGGAGGATTTAACATCCATTTGATGGACCTCCCATTTATGTGAGGCAGCAAGGGAAAGAACAAGGCGGATGGAATTCATTTTGGCTATAGGGGAAAAGGTTTCATGATAGTCAATTCTTTTAACTTGGGAAAATCCTTTGGCAACTAAATGAGCCTTGTGTCTTTCAATACTTCCATTTGATGCATACTTAGTTCTGTAGACCCATTTACATCTAACAAGTTTTCTTCCTTTTGGAAGAGGTACATGATCCCAAGTATCGTTTGCCATTAAAGAACGATACTCTTCATTCATTGCTGTATCCCAATCTGGATGACCTGAAGCTTTTGCAAATGTCTCTGGATCATGAGTTTCTGAAACTTGAGCCAAAAGAGAAGGGGCTCGCTGGAACTATCAATGTGTCTGACGCTGATATGAAGGATCACCGAAAAGATCACCAACTGCTTCTCGTGTTGAATGGACCCATCTAGGAAGTGGTGGAGCTGGTGCTGGTTCAGGTTCAAAGGACTCATCTGGAGGAGGGTAAGAAGACAAAGGTGTATTTTCATCCTCACTGTCATCATCTAAAGAAGAAACCAAATCAAAAGAAGGCACAAATTCCAAAGATGGCTCGTAGGCCGAAGAAGGCACAACCGTCGAATTAGGCTCGTAGGCCAAAGAATGCACAAACACCAAATTAGGCTCGCATGCCAAGATATTTTCATCAAATTTAACATCTCTTCTAACAATAATTTCATTACAATGTGATTCAATAATTCTGTAACCTTTGACATCTTCAGAATAACCAACAAATATACACTTCTCACTTTTAGGTTGCAATGCTTTCCTTTTCTCATCAAGAATGTGAACCCATGCTATACTGCCAAATACATGGAAGTTACTTACATTTGGTTTACTTTTAGTCCAAGCTTCTTCCGATATTATATTTTTAAGAGCCTTTGTGGGAGTGCGATTTACTATGTAATTTTCACAGTTGATTGCTTCTGCCCAAGACTTTAGACTTAATCCCTTATATTGGATCATACAATTAGCCATTTCTTTTAATGTGTGGTTCTTTCTCTCAGCAACACCATTTTGTTGTGGTGTATATGGAACAATGTGTTGCATTTGGATTCCCTGTGTAGTGCAGTAATTTGTAAAATTATTGTTCACATATTCACCTCCATTATCTGTTCTTAACTTTTGAATTTGATGTCCAAATTGATTTTCTACAAGGGCCTTGTAGGCCAAAAACTTGTCAAAAACTTCACTCTTAAGTTTTAAGAAGTAAACCCAAGTTTGTATGGAAAATTCATCAATGAAAGTTAAAAAATACTTGCACCCAGAAAAAGAAGGAGAAGAAAGTGGAGCACACAAATCACCATGAACAAGCTGCAAAGGACCTGAGGCGTGCCAAGAGGAACATTTTTAAAAAATGTCCCAATGATGTTTGCTAAGAACACAACCAGAACAAACACCATTTATGCATGAAACAAGAGGAAGACTAGTCACCATTTGTTGATTACATAGTTGATGCAATGAGAGATAGTTTAGATGAACAAACCGCTCATGCCAAAGTTTGCTCAAGTCATCGCTATGAGCAATAAAAACTGATGAAAAATATAATGACCCAAAGTTGTCAAAATTGTACAACCTGGTAATATCATCAACAATTCCAGTTGCAAGAACATGATTAAGATCTTTTAGATCCTTGATTACAACTTGGTGAGGTGAAAACTCTATGGTTTTACCTTCACCTGAATGAGTGATTTGATATACTGACAGAAGGTTACAAGAAAGAATTGGAACACATAATACATCATTGAAATGTCCATTTTCTACTTGTATTGTTCCATATCCTTCAACACTAAGAGATCTATCATCACCAACAAATATTTTCTTGGTGTTACATTCATTTAAAGTAGAAAAAATGTCTCTATCCTTATCCATATGATAAGATGCTCCACAATCAATAAGCCACTTATCAGAAGTAGAAGTAGAAGGTGTATTGAAGGAGAAACTAGAAACTGAATGTGCATGTCCATGAGAAGAAGAAGAAGATGTAGGATCAACACTGATGTTGTGCTTCTTCATCACTGCTTCTAAAGCTACCATCTTCTTGAAACATTTTGACTCATCATGACCATTTTTATCACAAAATTTGCAATGTCTGTCAGTCTTCTTATTTTTATATTTTGCTCCTTTGTCTCCATTCAGAGAAAAATCTATTTGAGTGGGTTTGGGACCCTTATATTGCTTTTTTTTGTGGCGAGGATGTTGCTTCTTGGAATTCTTGGGTTTATCTTTCTGCTAGGCAACTAAGGCTTTGTTGGAGGTACCTGCAGTGTTGATCACTTTAAGTTGTACAAGCTTATCTTCCTCTCTAATCAAAGTAGCAAAAAATGACTCAAGAGTGGGTTTTTCATAAGCTTTCCCTAGAGCCTCTCTCATGGCATAACAGGTAGATACAAACACATAATATGCACTACCTATCTTAGAAAGAATAATATAGATGCAACGCTCTTCCTCCATTTTTATCTTACATTCTTCACATAAAATTCTAAGTGTTTTAAAACTAGATAGATAGTCTCCAAGGCAAGAAAAATCACTTGGACTCAAGGTCAGTACTTGATTTTCTAATTGTTGTGCTCGAATAATATTGAGTTTACCAAACACAGATTCAATCTTGTCCCAATCTTCTTCGGGGTCATCAATTTCTTGGAGGTGGTATCTTAAATCAGGAGAGATGGACATTCCGATTAGTCCACATGCTTCATCACTCCTATTAGCCCATTTGGATTTCTTATCATCATTAGTGGGTTCTTTTTCCTTTCCTAAGGTAATCCGGTACAAGCCTTTACTCTTAATAAATCTTCCATATGAGATTTCCATTGGAAGTAGTTGTTGGTGGTAAGCAAGACATTACTTGTAGAATCCATATTAAACATGCAGATAATGTGGATTTAAAAACTAAAACTGATGATCTGGATGGAAATATCTCAAAAATTTATGCGGTTTTAAAAAAATGGCACTGAAAATGAACTTCTGATGTGAGAGTTATTCCCTTTAAAAAAAAGGCATAAACGGTAACCAACTGATCACATGATAGTGTAAGTTTCCTTATGAAGTGACCCACTTTTATAAAGAAAAGTGGGGATCACTTTTACAATGAAGATACTTTATAACAGAAAATCTACATGCAAAATAAATAACTCTAAAATAAAATATTAAAGCTACTTATAGTGATTCACTTTTATACTTGAAGTGAAATACACTTTACAATTTTAGCATGAACTTGTTAAAAAAGTAACAAAAGAGAGACTTGAACTCAAGACCTCTTACTTAATAAGGCAAGTTTTAACCAAATGGTCTAGAAAAACATATTGTAATGTTCATAAGGAGGATTGTTGTTGTTTTTGTTGTTGAAGACGGCCTTGGAGAGCGTGCTCAAAAAAATTCTTTTCACACAAGAAAAAAATATTGCTTCTCAATGACAACAAGGGTTAGATCTTGGTTAGCTTACCTGGAAGATGCACCTTTTCCTATCTATTTCTGATTCTGAGATCGCACAAGGCACGGGGAAAAAAGCATACGCAGATCTAAAAGAGTAGCAACCCGAAAATTAAAAAACACAAATTGAAATAAAACCAAAATAAAACTTTGCAGAAATTTAAAAAATGCGTATTCAGGCTTTATACCTCCAGATCTGACTGTAATGGCTGTATCTTGGGAAAAAAGAAACCTTTTTGAGTGAAAAAAAAGTGTTCCTGAATGAAACGAGTGGTCCAGACACAATGGAACAATTCTCTTAGCCCATAAATTTACGGAAATGACAGAAAATGGAGATGAGGCAACTTGGCTTCACGATCTCGATCTACAACAAGAGCGGGTCTTCAAATACGCTCTGATACCATGTTCGACAACACAAGTATTCCAACAAAGGATGAACACCTTCAGTAACCACTCACATAACTAGATCAAAGATAATCACACTGATGTTTTCACATGGTAAAACCCCTACAGGGAAACATCCACAACCCTAGCCAACGCGACCACTTGGATCAGTTTATTAATCCAAAAAAAAGATTATAGAGAGATTTTACAAGAGAGTTTCTCACAATTGATCATCGACAAATGACCCTCCATGCTATTTAAATAGAGATCATGGACCAATAGGGTGTTAAGCCATGGATCAATGGCCATTAATATCGAGGAGAGTCTGAACTTTCGGATCACTCTATGTCGGGAACATATCATGACCGTCGTATTTCCTAACTACAAATGCATACTAATGCATCATACTAAAGAAACACACTAGAAAACACACTTTTACCTAACAACACAATAGACCAAGTAGATCTTAACTAACTCCTAAGTGTCTAAATATCCTAACATTTAGGAGACAATACACATGCGAGATAGACTGCAAAGTACACATATAAAACAACAAGGAACCAACACATAGTTTGGCAATGACAAGACCGTTAGAATCATTAAAGCACTAAAACGATGGTTATGAAGCGAGAGTGACAAGTCATAAAAGCATCGTATAGTATTAAATGGTAAAATCCATCGGAAATCATGAAAGATTGAAAGTATGAGGGAAAAATCACACAATGGATTTGGTAATAAAGGATAATTTATTTAAAAACTCAGCAACCACGGTGGCGAATTGGAAAAGGCAGTTAAGGCCAGATGAGACGTGACTAGTTGGCACAAAGACACAAAAATAATAGAAAGTCGCTAATTCTAAGTCATCGTTGCATGCAAGCAGAAACAAATAGAGAAAACAAGAGTGAATTTGAGAACAGATCCGAGCTACCAGAGCTGAGCTACAACTAATCACCAAGAGACGCAAAGCTAGTCTAGGAATCCATCATAGGAAATCAATGGCACTACCGAAAGTTGGAGGACCATCTATAGCAGTAAGAAAACATGCGAAGTGAGCAACAACATCACCAGAGGTCGAGGAGGTAGCCATAACTTTGTCTTTGTCACCACCGGCAAGATTTCACAGAGACTACCTACCACTGTGGATGGGCGATGCACCATGTGTTAATGTACCATCCAATGGGAAGTATGCATTTATGATAGCACCATTTATGGATGGGGTAAGTAGTGATGAAGATATGCTCGGGAAGATTTTCAGCCTTAAGTTTATGGACCATGATATCACAGATGCACATAAATTCCCTAAGTTGACCAGGGACTGATATTTGCGTATGAGGAGTGTCCTAGGAACATGAAAAATACTTCTAGATCCATAGGAATGGGCGTCGAGGTTGCAGAAGGAAGGAATACTAAACTTGTTGGAGATTCCACATTTTGGGTGGAGTATGGAAATTAATGCATGTGTGAATATTTTACTAAGTTGTGTTCATGGGAGGGCACTCTGGCTCGATCTTGCCATCTCAATTGATACTGTGCTAATTGTGCATATTATAGGATTTCCCAAAGAAGGCGAGGAACCGATCCTGTTTTTCAAAAAGATGGGGGAGCGAGCCCTCTCTGAGTTAATGAAATAAAAATTTGACACATTCAGGGGAAAGATGGGTCTGGATGTTAAAAGCATCAATGATAAAAATGTGAGATTTGCAACATAGGTATTAGCCTACAAACTACTACGAAAATGTCACAAAGAAGAAGTCTGAATGATAGTCATTGCATCCTCAGAAAAGTGTGTGGAAGGGGTCCAGATGAACTAGCCCAAGTACTTGGTAAACCAGTTCTCACAGGATTGCACAGAGACCCAGGAAAAGGGCACAAAATTCCATTATGCATGGTTGTTGATATTGATTGTGTTGGTTGGGTGGAAAGAACTAGGATATTACCAATGGATGCACACATTAGGTAGCCACAATTTGGCTGCAAGGTATGCCAATTTATGGAACACAACAATTAAGAGAAGGAAAAATGACAGTAACGACACTTTTTTTGGTCTACTTGGAAAGTATAAAGTATTTAGTTGTGCACACACCACACATATTAGAAGAAACAATATTAGCATACAAAGATATCACACAATTTATAGCCGACATGCACCATATGTATGTGCAGGCCAAGAAGGATCCAACACACCGATGGTTTTCGACTAATTACAGGTTGACAATAGAAGACGTGAAATTGATTGTCAATAAATGGGAAGAGGATTGGAAGAGCCCAACAAAAAAAAGAAGGACCATTAGAAGAGAAAGCAGAACAAAACAAAAGTGATGAGGAGCAAGGTGGCGAACAAGGTAAGGATAAAAAGAATGGCACATGCGATCTCCCTGGCACATCAACAGTCCCTAAAGCTAGGGTAAAAATAAAGGACAAGGGGAAAGAACAAGCGGGAGAGGTGTGAAAGAAATCCAAGGTGCATAGGCATACCCCATTTTATATATTAACTAATGATGATATGAACAAAATTGGTTACCAGATATGGGATACCACACAAGAAATATGGGAAGAAGAAACAAAGAAGCAAGAAGATAAACAAAAGAGAGTGCATGATTAGCTGGGAGTAATTCAACAAATGCTGGATGAAGCAAGAATTACAAAAATGCACAGGTCCGAGGAATGATTGTCCACGGGGCCAAGGAAGGAAGTAGAAAGCGCGTAGCTATCCCTGACACAACTAACAATAGGGAATATAAACTTACATATTGAGACAAATGCATTGGAGTTGCTAATAGGAAAGTTACAGGAGAAAGTAAATGTGCTAGACCATCTCAATATAGTTGTGTCAAGGATGTCCATGCAAAGGTTACAGGACTTGCAAGAAGGACTAGTGCAAGAAATCAGGAACATAGGAGAGGAAGAACACAAAGAGTTGGAAAGAATATGGGACGAAAGAGCCCAATTACAGGAGTATTATGACACATAATTTCAACACAAGATATAATTTTAAGGCTGAGTAGAAGAAGTTCTGAAGCATAAATATGAGGTTGAGGAGAGGGCCCAAAAAGAATTAAAGGAAAAGGAAGGGGCTCAAGGGATAGCGCAGAAAACCCAGGTAGCAATCCAAAGTTATATAAGGTAATTCCTAAAGTTCCCATAGTAGTTGAAGCTACTATGGAGGAGAAAGTGCTAAATATTAGCAAAGTTGTTAAGGGATTCCATGAGAAGATTGAGGACTTAAAACTACAGATCATTCCAGGAACGCCACCAGAGGTGCATGAAGGAAGAGAAAGACTAGCAACCAAAACACTTGCAAACATTAAGAAGATATAGGGTGAATGTGCAAAAATATGTGAGGACAATGCACAAGTGTGGACCAAATTGATAGAAGACCCTGAGATGAAGGCTATAAAGGCCAATATAAGAGACACATAAGAACAAGTGCACCAGGAAGCATAAAGGGAAACTACACTGCCACCAGTGGAGCGTGTGTCATCCATTTTGGCTCAGTGATAGGAACAGGTAGAAGTAGAGAGAATGAGGGATCAACAAAATATCCTTCAAAAAATATTGGGGCCACTGAAAGAAAAAGCAGTGAGGGTAATTGGGGAGTTGGCCATGGTGTAGGTTAAGCTCAAGCAGGCAATGAATGAAGTAGAGGACAAACTTATAAACTTGATTGTGTAGGGATAAGAGGATATAGAAGAAATATATGCTATAATCATCAAAGAGATGGAGGTAGCAAATGATGCCTCTCAAAACTTCATTTCATCATGGAAGAGTAGGCAACAAGCCTGAGTGGCTTGGGATGAGCCACAAGTGAGTGTTCGGGGCCTGTTGGACAGGCAACTTTGGAAACAATTTTGCAATTTTGATATTGTTTTTGGGAAAAATCCTAAGTATAAGAAAAGTGTGAAGAATAATAAGGAAATCTAGAGAGCACACAACTAAGGTGCATCCAAGAGGACAATGCACAAAAGAAGGAAAGTGCACTGAAGGAAGACAACGTGTAGACAGAAGAATAAAGCCAACAAAGGATAAAACAAGAGAAGAAAAAAACATGATAGAAGGATGATAACCTGACATTATGGAAATAGAAGAATAGTAGAAAATCAACATGCAGATTGAAAAGCATAAGAAAGCATCGAAACATCCAGTTATGGAGCTGGCCATGCATTGTAATGGGGTATTTTTGGGATGAATAGATTAGGTTTTTTAGCCCTAGATTTCTGTATAAATACATAATGGGTTGGGATATTAGGGGTTCAATTGCATGTTAAGTTATGTCGTATTAGGTTCTGTTAGATGTTGTTAGAGGGTCCATATGATTGAGTTTCATATTTCTTGAATGTAGCAGTCGGTGGATGAGAAGAATGAGTAAAGGAATGATAAAGAAATATTACATAATCTTGTGTTGTCTGTCTTTCTATGGTTGTTTATGAATTCTGGTTTTATGCATCATATAATAGATTCGTATTATGGATATGGTGCAATGTTCATGAATGTAACATAACCAAATCTATAGAGTAATTTGGAATATGCTGAGTA
Organism: Picea mariana; assembly: GCA_032191745.1. NCBI lineage: Eukaryota > Viridiplantae > Streptophyta > Pinopsida > Pinales > Pinaceae > Picea > Picea mariana. Next base: position 623,361 of record JASDQU010099704.1, on the reverse strand, counting down.
TAGGAATTTGAATCATAAGTAAGTTAATACTAAACAAAACAAAGTTATGCACATAACGTAATAAGGAAGAATGAACCGAATGTTTTCCTCCCATTCCCTTAATAATGTAGAAGCCTAGTTCTCGCAGTCCCAATAGATACCTTAGGTGAGACTTCATTTGCGCAAGCAAGTGATGCTGAAAGGGAAAGTGTCTTGTGGGTTTTTTTGATCATAGATAAACCGAACCTAGGGTCTTACAACCCATGCACAGTGCCAACAAGATACACATAGAGTGAAATAGTGAGATCTCATTGATTGGGTGAAGAAGGAATGCCATCCAAGTTTGTAGGGGCAGGGTATAAGGAAAGGAGAAAGGGGAAACAAAGGAGTAACAACCAGGTGTGATAGGCTAAGCTATTTTGTTATTTTTTCTATTATGAAAAATAGAGTAATAATGGGGATGTTGACAATGCGTTGATATGTAAACTATTTATCTATATTGACATTTAAAATTAATTAACGTTAGGGACATGGAAATTTCGATAGTTTCGAGTAGAATGGTACTATGATTTGGATTCGTGCAACTTCACTTGTACAGGGTGAATTGTCTAGCATTCAAAATGAATTAGAGAATCTCACTTGTGGCCTAGAGGATCTATGCTTGATAGATCAAAACATTCACACCTTATTTTTCTTTTTATAAATTTTCAAGTTTTCAACCATAGTTAAAAAAGAGTTATGGGGGTGGTTACAGAAAGAGATTTGCAGTCATATTCCAAGGAGGATGTCGCGAATGTAACTAGAATCAGAGAAACAGATTTAGAGGATATGCCATAATTGGGAGTCAGAGGAGTATGCCTGAATCAGAGGAGGATGCCAGAAATGGCCAAATGGAATGATAACGAGTTTATTGAATAACTAGAGGTGCATTGATAGAATAACCAAAGGCGTTTGGAAGAGCTAAGACTCATCTTGGATGCAAGACGTTCTAATGTCTCAACATTTTTTGATGTTCTTTTTTGAAGAGGTCCACCACTCATTTTGGGTGGTGATTCCCACCAATCTAGAGGAATCCAATGTAATGTTGGCATTTTGACATTCCAAGACCGAGAAGAAGAGTTGGCATAACGACAATTGATGCATTTATCTGTCGAGTCTCTCAGCTCAAGTGATCAATTCAAAATAAATTCCTTCATTCCAAGAGGTTGAGAAATGAGAATAAATAAATCTATGTAGCCCTTCCCAATCGAAGCGAGAAGGAATGAAGAGACCTGCTTTAGAAGAGTTCCTCTGCTACTTTTCAGTGACTAGATTCATATTCCCAGATGAATCTCTTCTATCCAACCAGAGTCTCTTCATTCCTTCTCACTTCGATTAGGAAGGATGTTCCTTAGCTTGCTATTTATTCCTAAGATGGTACTTGCACAAGAAGAAGAAACATGCCTAATCCCAATTGATAACATGGTGTTGTGCAGAAGAAGAAATATGAATAATCCCAATTAATATATAACATGGGCATTGGGTAGTGGGTACCATGAAGACGTGCAGTGCAGAAGATGGTACTTGCACAAGATGACAAGAATATATCAATAGTTATGTAGATAGCAAGAAGTTTTGTTCATAAATCCAGATAGCAAGAAAATCCATGATTTGATCCTCAATCTATGTGGCTTCAATAAATAGAATATACATGCATGCATGAGCTCCATAACAATAATATTGTGTTGTGTAAAAAAAATAACAGTTCTTTCTTTGAAGTGACTTGGCACAGGAAAAATGTTAACATTCTTTTTTTTATTACTAAGATATAGGGGAAAAAGACTAATAAAAGATTTTTTTTTATAAAAACAATAAAAGAATAAAAAATAAATATAACATATTAAGGAAAATTTTCAACCCATAAAAATAATGAAAAGTATAATATATTACATTTTCTTTTCCTTAGGCTTTAATAAAAAGATACCAAATAATTTTAATTTCAAATTTAACAAGTAATTTTTTATTTTAATTTTAATTTGCATGGGAAATAATTTCAAGCCTTCTATGAAGGGCTATAAAACTATTGAAGGGAAATGAAAAGTTCAATTTTGATCCCTGCTAAGCATCGAGACCAGTAATCGCATGTAACATACCAATAATAAATGGATGCCTAGCTCCATTTCGCACCTCGCTTGCATGTAATAGATGGGAGATAGATGAAGATTCCAATCTGATTTCGATTATCACCTAGCTCCATTTTTGGTTGAGGTATATAGGAATATAGATTAGAAAATTGGAATGGGAAAGAACAATGGAAAAATTCCACATTAATATGAACATAAACTATATACATAAGATGTCAAACATTCAACCTATATATATTATCATTGATGGCATACACAAGTTATCATTGGTGGTCTCTTCGGCTGCAAACCATATTGTTAAATTCTATAATTTTTTTTGAAATTATCATGACCCTCACTTTAATTAATTTTAAATGAAAATATAGATAAATAACTTACATATCAATGCATTATCAACATCCTTGTTATTACTCTATTTTGCATAATAGAAGAGACCCCATATTTACCTTGTTTGGAGGGTTTTTCTGTTATTAATGGTTTTCCCTTAGGGGTTTTTCTAGGGGTATGCATGTGAGGCCATGTGGACATCTAACAGAAGGATCCCCATGGAGAAAAGTCAGTGGTGGTGGCTTGGGTGTGTAGAGAAGGTAGTTCCACTGAGATCCGACTGACAGAGAAGTCGACATCCATAGCCACCGGCTAACAACCATAGCTGTCAGCTGCCACCAGAGAAGCAACTAAGGGCACGAGGAGGAGCCATGAGAAATGATGCAGGAACATCTCTGACTTCATCAAGAGAGCCAGTGCATGGAAAGAGAACATACAGCTGGACAGCGCCAGCACATACATTTTTGAATTCCTTTGAAAATATTGTTGCGCCGTCGTTTGAATGAAAGCATTCATATGAAGCGCACTTGTATTGTAATATAGATAAGAAGGCATTTAATAGTTTTAATGCTGTTAGATAGGAATTAACTGTAGATTAGACAGTTTTGGCTTTCGAGAGGGAAAACGGAATATAGGCACCCTCCTTTGTACATTGTAAGACATCCTCATTCATACAGGAGCAAGAAGAGAGCAGAGCAGAGAGTTTGTGAAGAAACCCCATGTACAGATTGAATTAATAGGAAGACTTTGATTCAACTCCATGGATGTGTTTGATCTCTTTGTGTTGTTAATATTATGCTGTTGCTTACTTGCTTCCTTTTATGCCTATCTTTTATATGATGCATATGTGATTGCATACCAGGTTCGAAACCTGAGGGAATGAGAAAGTAAGTCTCAAATTGTTTCTCTGTTCGATCCAGGAGGTTCCTGCATAGAGTGCAGTTGAATTCCTCCCCATAGAGTGTGTTGAGGGGGATCTACAGTTAAAATCTTATTTTCTTTATGTCCAGAGTTGTGTTGTGTTATTAGAGCCGTGCAGGTGAAGTGTAGGTCAGGTTGAAAGCTCAGAAGACGAGTTTGAGAGAAGGAGGGCTGGACTGCTGTTGGCAGGTTTGCACAGGGTCTAGACGACTTCAACACTTTGGGAGCTGTTGAAGATTTAGTGGGGAGACGTGGGTGAAGAGTCTTTGAAGGAGTCGGAGGACTTAAGCTCAAGAGGGATAATACCCTTGTTTTGTTCACACAGGTCGAAGGTGGCGAAGCAGAGAACTCTTCAAAGGGAAGAGAATCGACGAATTGAAATCGTCATGGAGAGTCACGAGATTCCGCAGACCGTCGGATCGTGGAGAAGTTGCACAGGAGTTAGCCCAAAGGCGCAAAAGGGAACCAGCCATTGAATATCGGCATTTGATGGGGCAAGAGTTTCGTGCTCATTGAAATCGTGAGTTGCGATTCCCTGAATCAACGGGAGCCGTCGATTAGAATGGGGACACGTGGCACAAGATCCTAAGGAGTCAGGATTCGGGGTTTTGCGAGACAAAGAATTGTGACCAGTGAAATTGTGACCTGCGATTCCTCGATAAAATCACAACCGTTGATTTGTGGGACACGTGTCAAAGGATCCCTTGGAGTCGGGGTTCGGGGAATCGGGATTCAGATATTCGGGGTTCTCGACATCAAGAAATTCTTGCATCGCAGATTCGCGATTCGCGAAATACCGAAGTGACGTGGCATGTGGGACCACGAAGGACCAGCAAAGTCCCAAATCATGACGGGTCCCACAGTGATAGCGTGGTGTTGACAGGTGTCATCGGGGTTTCGGCATTCGGGAGTTTACAAGGCAAAGKWCTCACGACAGTCGAACTCGTGATCCCGCGATCCCCGATCGCACGAGTGAATGAGTGACGTGGTAGTGTGGGACCACGAGACATAGTGGAATCTACATGGCGTTGGATCRGGATTTGGGGTTCGGTGATTTGAAGAGAAAGGGATTCGTAACATCGCATACTCCAATTTCCCGATAGGGAAATTCCCGAAATCTGAAAGAGTTGACCCGTTGACCATCGGGGATCGGGGTTTTGTTTTGTGTGTGAATGGTGATCACGTGAACCGCGAATTCCCGACTCGCGATACCCTGATTTCCAAAGGGGAGATCGCCAAAGGAGTTACTGTGGGTGACTCGAGACTCCCGAGGGGAGTTGAAAGAGCTTAGACTCTTCGGGCCCGTGGTGGAAGAAGGTCCTGGTGTGAGCAGGGGAGGGAACCGTGAGGGTTCTGGCCCGTTGCCGTCAAGTGGTATCAGAGCGGGAAGACTCTTTCTTTCTGAAGCAAGGGAGAGATTCACCATGCCACCGAGAAGGGAATGACAGTCACTTGATCGTGAAGACAGGGACGCGTGAAGAAGGGGTAGACCAGTAGGTAACCCAGAGATGGAGCGCCAAATTCGAGATCTCAGGGCGAGACTCGAAGAGATGGATACCACCCAGAGGCGTGGGGCTGGCGCAGGAGAGTTCAGTGATTCTGAAATTGAGGAGGAAGCTAGACACGAAGTAGAGGAGGTCTCAGCAGAAGACGTGTCAACTGAAAGGTTGATCAGAGCCATTTCAAGGATGAGCTCGAAGACTAAAATGGACATTCCCGTTTATGAGGGGAGTCTAAACACAGAGGAACTGCTGGATTGGATCCGAGCACTCGAAACCTACTTCGATTACGAAGATATTGAAGAGGACAAGAAGGTGAGGCATGCTATCACTAAATTGAAAGGACATGCAGCCTTATGGTGGGATGAGCTGCAGACAGACAGGCATTCCAAAGGCAAACAAAAGATCAAGAGATGGGATCGGATGATCGCCGAGATGAAGACAAAGTTCATTCCGAGGGATTACCAGATCACTCTGTTCAGGCGTATGCAGAACCTGAGACAGAAGATGATGACGGTGAAGGAATACACCGAAGAATTCTATAGGCTCAACATTCGAGCTGGTCACCGAGAGAGTGATGACGAAAAGGTGGCAAGGTACCTGAATGGGTTTAGGTATGACATTCAGGACGAGTTGAGCATGGTTACCATCCGCACAGTTGAGGATGCGTACCAGATGGCTCTAAAAGCCGAAGAGAAGCTGAGCCGCAAGCAAGGGCAGCGAGGGCGAGGCAGAAGTCAGCCCAGAGGTAAGAAAGTTGCCCAGGAAAGAACTCAAAATCCCAAGGAGGATTGGAAGGGGCCTCAGGGAAAAGATGAAAGAGGTGGAACCTCACAGCAGAGGCAGCAAAATGCTGAGCCGAGGAGGCAGCAAGATGATCAGCAAGAAGGATATGCTGACGTGAATATATTTCCTTGTATCCGAGGTCGAGGCAGAGGTCGAGGAGGAGTTATCACATGTTTTACATGTGGTAAGGACAGACACAAAGCCGTGGACTGCCCAGATAGGAAAATGGACAGAGGAAAAGCTCACGTCGCTGAGGAGCAGAGGCGTGATGTTGAAGATGAAGATACTGGAAGTGGGAAGTCACTGACAGTGCATAAAGTCCTCTTGAAATCTGAGAAAGAGGTGGAGGACACAGCGCAAAGATGCAGACTGTTCCGAATGACTTGCAAGACCAAGGGCTGGAAATGCAAGGTCATAGTGGACAGCAGAAGCATCGTTAATCTCGTTTCGACCAAGATGGTGGAGAAATTGGCGCTGGAGACGCACAGACACCCAAGTCCATACATAGTGTCATGGCTACAGAAAGGACACCAGGTATGTGTTACAAAGCAATGCTTGGTCAATTTTAAAATGGGTGAATATAGGGATGAAATTCAGTGTGATGTCATTCCCATGGATGTCTGTCATGTATTATTGGGAATACCATGGCAGTTTGACAGAAATGTGGTTCATGACGGGAGAATGAACACATATACTTTGGAGAAGGATGGAAGAACACATACATTGCTTTCGGGGAAAGATAAGAAGGTGGAGCCGGAAGTAACCATCAGCAAAATACTTCTCATGAGTGGGAAAGAGCTTCTCACAGAGTTGGAGAAGGATGAAGATCCACAGTTCTTTTTTGTCAGGAAGCCGAGAATTGTCCTAACAAGCACAAGAGTGGATGACTTGCCAGAGGAGATTCAACAACTACTGGGAGGGTTTGCTGACATCATCGTGAACAAACTACCTCGTTTGTTGCCATTGGTGCGGAGTGTGAGTCATCACATTGACCTCATACCTGGAGCAATTTTGCCGAATAAGGTAGCGTATAGGTTGACACCTCAGGAGAACGAGGAGGTCAAGAGGCAGGTACAAGATCTGTTGGATAAAGGACTGGTGAGGGAAAGTCTTAGTCCGTGTGTTGTTCCGATAGTACTAAGCCTGAAAAAAGATGGAGGCTGGAGGATGTGTACAGACTCCAAGGCGATCAATAAAATCACCATCAGGTACAGGTTTCCACTGCCGAGAATGGATGACTTGATGGATTGCCTAAGCAGGGAAAATTATTTTTCAAATATAGACCTCAAGAGCGGATACCATCAGATCCGGATGAGAGAGGGAGATGAGTGGAAAACAACATTCAAAACAAACGTAGGTTTGTATGAATGGCTAGTCATGCCATTTGGGTTGACAAAAGCGCCAAGCACTTTAATGAGACTTATGAATGAAGTCCTGCAGGAGTTCATTGGCAAATTTGTGGTCGTATACCTGGATGATATTTTAATTTTCAGCAAAACAAAGGCTGAACACTTGAGGCATTTGGCCACGGTGATGAGGAGACTGTGACAGGAGAAGTTGCTGATCAATTTGAAGAAATGCTCATTTATGCAGACAGAACTCATATATCTGGGTTTTGTAATTTCGGCAAATGAATTGAAGATGGATCCTGAGAAGGTGAACGTAATCAGGAATCGACCATCACCAAGGAATGTTTTTGAGGTAAGGAGCTTCCATGGTTTGGCTAGCTTCTACAGGAAATTTATTCGAAATTTCAGTGGAATTAGCGCCGCGATGATGGACACTGTGAGGAAGTGGCATAAGGTTTTTCATTGGATGGCCGAGGCTGAAAGGAGCTTCGATCTGTTGAAGCAGAAGATAATAGAGCAGCCAGTGTTAGTGTTGCCCGATTTTCATAAGACCTTCCAGGTAAAGTGTGATGCGAGCGGATATGCTATTGGAGGGGTATTGAGTCAGGATGACAGACCCGTGGCATACTACAGCGAGAATCTGGATGATGCGAAGATAAAATACTCCACATACGATAAGGAATTTTATGCCATCATACAAGCATTGAAAAAGTGGAGGCACTACCTGATACCCAAGGAGTTCATTTTGTACAGCGATAATCACGCATTACAATTCGTGAGTCAGCAGGAGAAGCTGAACTAGAAGCATGAGAAATGGGTGGAATACATGCAGAATTTCACCTTCATGATCAAGCACATTTCGGGAGTTGCTAATAAGGCAGCAGACGCCTTGAGCCGAAAATGTTTATTGCTGCAGGAATTTAGGGTCAGGACTTTGGGTTTTAAGAACCTGAAGGATATGTATGCAGGTGATACTGATTTCGGTGAAGCATACGAGGTAGCCGAAAATCCGGTGCTCAGGGACAGGAGCCCGTGGCTGGAATATCTAATCTAGGGTGGATTTCTCTTTAAGGGCAATCAACTATGCATACTAGATTGCTCTATGAGAGAGAATTTGGTAAAGGAAAAACATAGTGGAGGCTTAGCAGACCATTTTGGACATGACAAGACATTCGCCAAGCTAAGCGAATATTATTATTGGCCTAGCATGTGCACTGATGTAAAGCGATTTGTTGACAGGTGTCGAATATGTCAACATGCGAAAGGCTGAAAACAGAACACAGGGTTCTATCAGCCGTTGCCTATACTAGAGAGACCATGGGAGGCAATTAGTATGGATTTTTTTTTTGGATTACCGAGAACGCAGAGAGGCGTGGATTCCACTTTTGTAGTAGTGGACAGATTCTCAAAGATGGCACATTTCATCCCATGTCATAAGACCAACGATGCAACCCACATCGCGAACTTATTTTTCAAAGAGATTGTGCGATTGCATGGATTGCCGAGAAGTATAGTCTCGGATCGGGACACGAAGTTCATAGGTCACTTATGGAGGATGCTATGGAAGAAGCTGGGGACTGACTTGGCATTCAGTTCTGCTTACCATCCGCAGACCGATGGACAGATGGAAGTAGTCAACAGGAGCTTGGGAGGCCTGTTGAGAAGCCTTGTGATAGAGCATCACACCAGTTGGGATCAGATTTTTCCATAGGCAGAATTTGCGTACAATGATTCAGTGAATCGAAGTACAGGTAAGAGTCCATTCCAAATTTTGTATGGAACACAGCCGAGAGGAGTGTCTGAGCTCAGGGAGTCAAAACAGGCTGAAACTAGCAGCGCGAGTGCTGAAGAGTTCGCTGAAGCTATGCAAGAAATTCACGCAGAGGTGAAGCAGCGACTGCAGAAGACGAATCAAGAGTATAAGCGCAGAGCCGATCAGAAGAAAAGACAGCTTCAATTTGAAGTGGGATACATGTTTCTGGTGCACCTGAGGAAAGAAAGGTTCCCAAGGGGAACATACAACAAGCTCAAGATGAAAAAGATCGGGCCGTGCAGAGTCCTGAAGAAATTCGGGGAGAATGCATATGAACTTGAATTGCCAGAGGGCATCCAGATATCTCCGATTTTCAATATTTCGGATTTATACCCATACAGGGCTGATGAAGCGGAGGATGGAATTGAGGAACCAGCGGTTGAGTGGCAGAAACAATTACCAGCTGCACAGAAACCGCAAATGGAGTGCATACTGGACAAGAGAGTAGGCAGAAAGACCAGGCGAAAGCAGTATTTTGAATACCTGGTGAAGTGGAAGAACCACCCAGTGGAAGATGCCAGTTGGGAAATAGAGGCAGGAATACAAAAGCATGGGCAGACTGTGTAGGAGCTCATGAGAAGGAGCCCATGAAATCTTTTGAGCCGAGGAGTATGATGCAGGAGCATCTCCGACTTCATCAAGCGAGCCAGCGCGTGGAAAGAGAACATACAGTTGGACAGCGCCAGCACATACATTTTTGAATTCCTTTGAAAATATTGTTGCGCCGTCATTTGAATGAAAGCATTCATATGAAGCGCACTTGTATTGTAATATAGATAAGAAGGCATTTAATAGTTTTAATGCTGTTAGATAGGAATTAACTGTAGATTAGACAGTTTTGGCTTTCGAGAGGGAAAACGGAATATAGGCACCCTCCTTTGTAGATTGTAAGACATCCTCATTCATACAAGAGCAAGAAGAGAGTAGAGCAGAGAGTTTGTGAAGAAACCCCATGTACAGATTGAATTAATAGGAAGACTTTGATTCAACTCCATGGATGTGTTTGATCTCTTTGTGTTGTTAATATTATGATGTTGCTTACTTGCTTCCTTTTATGCCTATATTTTATATGCTGCATATGTGATTGCATACCAGGTTCGAAACCTGAGGGAATGAGAAAGTAAGTCTCAAATTGTTTCTCTGTTCGAGCCAGGAGGTTCCTGCATAGAGTGCAGTTGAATTCCTCTGCATAGAGTGCGTTGAGGGGGCTCTATAGTTAAACTCTTATTTTCTTTCTGTCCAGAGTTGTGTTGTGTTATTAGAGCCGTGTAGGTGAAGTGTAGGTCGGGTTGAAAGCTCAGAAGACGAGTCTGAGAGAAGGAGGGCTGGACTGCTGTTGGCAGGTTTGCACAGGGTCTAGACGACTTCAACACTTTGGGAGCTGTTGAAGATTTAGTGAGGAGACGTGGGTGAAGAGTCTCTGAAGGAGTCAGAGGACTTAAGCTCAAGAGGGATAATACCCTTGTTTCGTTCACACAGGTCGAAGGTGGCGAAGCAAATAACTCTTCAAAGGGAAGAGAATCGACGACTTGAAATCGTCGTGGAGAGTCACGAGATTCCGCAGACCGTCGGATCGTGGAGAAGTTGTACAGGAGTTGGCCCAAAGGCGCAGAAGGGAACCGGCCATCGGATATTGGCATATCGGGCTTCAGCATTTGATGGGGCAAGATTTTCGTGCTCATTGAAATCGTGAGTTTCGATTCCCCGAATCAATGGGAGCCGTCGATCAGAACAGGGACACGTGGCGCAAGATCCTTAGGAGTCGGGATTCGGGGTTTTGTGAGACAAAGAATTGCGACCGGTGAAATCGTGACCTGCGATTCCTCGATAAAATCACAACCATCGATTTGTGGGACACGCGTCAAAGGATCCCTTGGAGTCGGGGTTCGGGGAATCGGGATTCGGAGATTCAGGGTTCTCGACATCAAGAAATTCTTGCATCGTGGATTCGCGATCCACGAAATCCTGAAGTGACGTGGCATGTGGGACCACGAAGGACTAGCAAAGTCCCGAATCACGAAGGGTCCCACAGTGATAGCGTGGTGTTGACAGGTCTCATCGGGGTTTCGACATTCAGGAGTTTACAAGGCAAAGGACTCACGACAGTCGAACTCGCGATCCCGCAATCCCCGATCGCACGAGTGAATGAGTGACGTGGTAGCGTGGGACCACGATACATAGTGGAATCTACGTGGCGTTGGATCGGGATTCGGGTTTCGGTGATTTGAAGAGCAAGGGATTCATAACATTGCATACTCCGATTTCCCGATAGGGAAATTCTCGAAATTTGAAAGAGTTGACCCGTTGACCATCGGGGATCGGGGTTTTGTTTTGCGTGTGAATGGTGATCACGTGAACCGCGAATTCCTGACTCGCGATACCCCGATTTTCGAAGGGGAGATCGTTGAAGGAGTTACTGTGGGTGACTCGAGACTCCTGAGGGGAGTTGGAAGAGCTTAGACTCTTTGGGCCAGTGGTGGAAGAAGGTCCTGGTGTGAGCAGGGGGGGAAACCGTGAGGGTTCTGGCCCGTTGCCGTCAAGAAATAACTGTAGAGGTGCTGGTGGAAGACGCCAACAAAGGAAGTAGCCGACAATGGTGGAGTAGGGAGACAATAGGCTTGACATAAGGCATGAAAGGACACGAGTTATAGGAGACAATCGACCGTAGGCTAGCCGCCACATCAAGGCACGGGGAAGTCGCCAACAAGGCTCAATCATCACAGCTAGCCAGGCTAGGGTCACAGGTTAGTGGGAAATCCATCAAGTAGAAATAGGAGGAGGTTGTAGGTAGCCTAAGATAATCTCGAGTAGACCACAAAGGGTTCGACATCGGGCAGCGAGAAACATGGTTTCAGTAGGGATCTGAGCGACACAAAATATTTAGTTGAACGTGCCTAAAAGACTAGACACATTTTCAACAGGTTTCATTTTCTAATAAATTTATGATTTGAATATTAACAAAGTTACCAACTTAACTAGAACTGTGACCTCAAAACGAGAACTCTAGCCCTTAAAACCCATATTTTTGCATAAAAAACATTAAAATCAACCCCCAAATCAAAAAGTGGTGCTACCAGTAGCACCACTTTTCTATCTCGGGTTAAAATTATAACTTTTTTCAAGCATGGCCTTAAAAACTTGTATAGACGATAAGAAAACCTTAAAATCAACACCTAAATAAAAAATTGATACTACCTAAAACATTTTTTTTTTCTAAACATTAAAATTATAGATATTTATGACCTAATTGAAATTTTGACCTTTACAACAAATCCCTGTGCAAATAAACAACTCAAAATTGGACCCGAAATGGTCACTTGAAAATTTATTTACAATTTGTTTTTAAAATTTACATTAAAAATAAATAAATAGAAAGGATAAAATCTTCAATAATATTTTCTTTTTAAATGAAGAAAATAACACATTTAAAAAAATATATTCAAAATTTAATTAAAAAAAAAGATTATTCTAAACATTAAAATTATAGATATTTATGACCTAATTGAAATTTTGGCCTTTACAACAAATCCCTGTGCAAATAAACAACTCAAAATTGGACTCGAAATGGTCACTTGAAAATTTATTTACAATTTGTTTTTAAAATTTACATTAAAAATAAATAAATAGAAAGGATAAAATCTTCAATAATATTTTTTTTTTAAATGAAGAAAATAACACATTTAAAAAATATATTCAAAATTCAATTTAAAAAAAAAAGATTAAAAAAGGGTGAAAAAGAAACATAAACAAATTTAAAATTTTCCCAAAGAAAACAACAATTTTAATATATATATATATATATATATATATATATTAAAAATGAATCATTAAAATGTCTTAAAAATGTAAAAACAATGAAAAAACAAAACAAAAAAGACTTCAAAAACACAAAAAAACGAAAGAAATTCAATAAACAAATATCTAAAATAAAAATAATAACAAATTGGGTTGGCTGGGCGCCATGGGTGCCGTGGGGGGCGATGCCCGACATCGCTGCAGCCCTCACAGGCTAAGGCCTAGAACCACGGGACTAGACCTTATCCCGTGGGGGTTGGGGCGATCCCTGACATCATCGCAACCTCCACATGGGATTAGACCTTAGCCTGTGGGGGTTGGGGCGATGTTGGGCATCGCCCCCATGCCCAAATTCATACAAGTTATCTTAAAAATGGTTTTTTAATTTTTTTTTTTATTATGTTTGATTCAGTTTTGAAATAATTTTTTTTATAAGTATTTTTTTTAATGTTTTAAAATTATAAAATATGATTTTTTTTAAAGTTTTTTTAATTTTTTTTAAATATTGAGTATAAATTTTTCTATTTCACACTCTCTTTTTTGTTTTTTTTAATATATTTTTAAAATTTTTGTGTT
>JASDQU010099704.1:549283-598081 GCA_032191745.1 Picea mariana | reverse complement strand
TTTTTTTTTTTTTTACTTTTTTGACTTAAAAATAAACATTTTTAATTGTTTTGTTTTTTTTTTTCCAAGAAAAAATTATCTCAAATTTATATAGGGTATAAATTCGTTTACAAAGTCAGCAACAAGCTGTGTCCATAACAGTACTACTCCAACACCCATGCTCAGTAGCAAACAAAGCAACGCAACCCAGCACAACACGTAGGCTGTGAACAAGTGAAACAAAAAACAAGGCAGAAAAAACCCATCAGAAACTAGATAAAGAAGCTAAACCAGAAGCTGCACGCCCACAATAGGACCTCGAAGTGTTTGATCAACACCGCACGCCGCCACAGGACCTCAAAGTGTAGACCATATCACCGCACGCCCTCAAAATGGACCTCAAAACTCTGGACCAAACCCTCAAGAAGGAAAATAGAATGAGGTGCAGGAAAATGGTTTGGGAAAAAAAGGCACCGAACAAGCTCCTCAAACCCTCTCGGCCCCTAACAGCAGTGGTAGGAAAATACGACGCCATCAACAAATAGGCCCCTCGCACCCACAATGGCGCTCCACGCGGGTTCCATCACTGCTGCCAACTGATTCTCCACCGCCACCGTTCAAGACCCCACCTATCATAACCCCTCGTAGCACCGCCCTATTGGCCTCCGGTCGAAAACCCAGCACTGGTCCGGCCGCAACCCGCAGACAGGTCTGCGTGCCCAAAGTGTGGTGCTCCACCTGGTTGCCTGCAGCGCCACCTCCCAGAACCACCCCCGACACCGACCGTAAACCTCTATAGGTCGCTTCTCGCCCGCCCACTCTGGAATGGGTAAATTCCCACCTATTCTTCACCACGAAGATAAACCAGGGATACAGCTAGCAAGACCTAGCCACAAAGCCCTCAGGTTACATTCAGGTTACATTAAATTTTGTTTTTTTAGTTTTTAATTTTTCTTTAAAAAACATTAAATTCAGGTTACAATTTTTCTAACAAAAATGGTTGTTTTTTTGTTTTATTTTTTAAAAAACCAACTTTTAGTTTTTTTTTCTTTTTTTCTTTTTTTAAGTGTAAATTTTTAAAAAAGTATAAAAATATTTTTTAAGCAATGATTTAGGAGTCGATTTTGAGTTGTTTATCGATGATGGTAGTCGTTTTCAATGCCGCAGTATCAATTATATGATAATTTTAACTCCCCCCTCAAAATTGATGCTACTGGTAGCACCGCTTTTCGATTCAAGGGCTAATTTTAAGGTCTTTGTCCAAAATGACATAAGTTGTCAATGCAACGGGTCTGAATGGGTCCAAATTTTAACCATTGCAAAAAAATGGTTCTATTGGTAGAGTTCTTGTTTTTCATAAGTCCCATTTTTACCCCGTTTCAAAAAATGGTGCTACCGGTAGCATGATTTTTTGAAATGGGGGTAAAAAATGTGACCTCTGAAAAATGAGAACTCTGGAGAGTTCTCATTAAGTTGGTAACTATGTTTATGGCCACAGTCGGTTTTAGGTATGATGGTAGGCATGAGGGTGCATCTAACTTCATACCTTAGAAGGTGATGGTCACATTGGTTCTCATGGAGAATGGGTTGTGGGAGTTTGTTAACACAAAGGTGACCCCATTGATGGATCCAAAGGACCTAGCCACCCATGAGTTGAAGGATGTGAAATTTAGGAGGATCATCTTAGATGCAGTGAAGGATCATTTTATTCCTCACCTATCTAAGAAGAAGTCATTCAGGGAGATGTTTGCAACTTTGAAAAATATTTTCAGAGCAATAATGTGAATAGAAATATGGTGTTGAGGAAAAATCTCAGAGACACTAAGATGACCAAATAAGATACAATGACCAGTTATCTCACCAAGATCACTTAGGTATGTGATCGATTTTTAGTTGTTGGGGAAGTCATGTCAGATGAATATTTAGTGAGGATGGCCCTAAATGGTTTATCTAAGCCATGGGATCCATTCATCAAGGGCATCATGGCACAAGAGACACTTCCCAAGTTTGATAGGCTATGGGATGATTTCATCCAGGATGAGATTTAAGAGGAATCTCTAGCAGGACAAAACAAGTTGGTGATGATGAGAATATGGCTCTTTCTAGTCAAGCAAGCAGTAGGGGGAATAAACGTGGAGAGTCAACTCCATAGGATGGAAAGAAGAAGGATCTAAGCAAATTGAAATACTTTGCAAGCCATAAGAGTGACCACTATGCTTCACAATGTCTTGAATGAAAGAAAGGGAAGGGTAAGTCTTAGTAGGTAGCAACATCTATAGAAGCTCAAGTCAAGGATTTTGCTGAGAATTTTGATAAAGAGTTCTCAGTAGTTTTTTGTCTTTCTGGCACAAATTCCAACAGTTCTTGGTTCGTGGATAGTGGGGATTCTCATCACATGATAGGGACACATAAGTTGTTCACAAATTGGTCAGAGATGGACTTGGATCTACATGTGGATCTTGGAAAACATGCCAAGTGTGGTGTAGAGGGAGTTGCGACAATGAGGTTCCAGTTGGAGTTAGGAGGTACTCTAGAGGCGGAAGATGTGTTGTACGTTCCAAAGATTAAAATGAATCTCCTCTCAGTATCGACAATGGAGGACAATGGATATGACATATTTTTCAAGGATGGTCGGGTTCTTATTCGGATGAAGTGTTCTGGCATAGACTTAACTTGAGTTCTTGGTGCTAGAGAGGGAAAGGTATACAAGTTGCAGGGAAAGCTTGTAGTTGGATCCAAGGGAATCTTCGATCATGGATCAATGTCAGTGGTAGAGTACGAGGAGTAAGTGGCTCTGAAAGGTGAGCACAGTTCACAAACTTCTGGTGTGAGGAGTCAACCTTCATATGGGAAGAGGGAGTTAGCCCCTTCTAGTTCTATCAGGAGACCTAGTTGGTATGAGATGACATTGATGGATTCTTAGGAGAAGAAGGAGGCTCCTAGGAGAGCATTGAGGGAGAGAAGGCATTCAATGAAATTTCTAAACTTCATGGCACTAATGTGTAGCATCATCGATTATGATACTTCAAATGTACAGGGAGCAGCTGACTAGCAAAGTTGGAGGTATGCCAGTGTGTAATATGATGTGTGCAACATTATGCCAGGGTTGGAGGAAGAACCAGTTCCAAGTGGCTCTTCCAAAAGTATATTCCTCACTAAGAGGGAGTGTTTATGTTTGTATCATTGGATAGTTACCTCCACATTGGTTTTGTGTCTAACATGTGGAAGTTGTCCTTAATGCCTCTCAAGACTTAGGAAATTCACTTTAATAAAGTGATTGTTAAAGTGAATTACTTTTTGTAATTAATGTGAGTTTAATTTAATTAAATTCCTAAGTATTTAACATTAGTGAATTAAATTAAATCCTAGCCATTATATCTAAAGTGAAGGTGAGATCTAATCTTAGCCATTGATCACTTTGGAGATCAAGGGTTTTGGATTTAGGGTCAACTCAAGATTACAAAAGGTAGCCTAAGTGAGAGGAGGAGACACACACATAGTGATATAGTGAGATCTCATTGATTGTGTGAAGAAAGAATTTCATCCAAGTGTGCAAGGGCATGGTCTAAGGAAAGGAGAAAGTGGAAGCAAAGGAGTAGTAGCTAGGTATGATAGGATAGGATATTTTGATGTTTTGTATTATTCCTTAGGTGGGTCATTATCCTAGGATGGGAGCCCATATTTTATATTAATGAAATCAACAAGGTATTGGTTTTCCCTTGGGGGTTTTCCAGGGGTATTTACCCAAAAAATTACATACGAAAATGTGTATGGTTTCTTTATTGTGCTTCTGCTAATTTATTTATTTAGATTGTTAAAACTTAGCCATGTTTTTATTCAGTAAAATATGCTTAATACATTTATTACAAGAAGGGTTTGCTAGGAATTAAATTGCTAGGTGTCGGGTCTAAAAATTTAACATATACTATAGTCATATTACTAACTATGCATCAACTATAGTTGATACAATTATAAAATATCTCTTGTCATCCTCCTTGGTGCACATAACAATTTCTGAATAACATTCTTATTTTCAAAGCATATAGGAAACTCATTCATCTAAATCTAAGACCATTATTCTGTATATATACATTCTTCAATCTCATTATGTGATGCAATGATCAAACCTCGATGTAGAGAACAATGAAAGAATCCTTATTAAATAAGGTGACCCATCAAGAAAGGTGCATGCAATTGTGACTATTTTAGACCATCCATAAACATCACATCATATCAACAAGAAGAATGTCATCATTAACCATCTAAGCGTCAAGTGAAATAATGAAGTAAGAAACACCAAACAAGGTATTCAATTACCTTAGTCCACTGAATCAACATCTAAAACCCCATGCACCATCTCAAGAAAAAAAAAAAACATAACCATGAAGACAATCCATATGTGATGAAAATCACATTTGTTAACCCTCATACAATACGAGGGCTAACAATTGCCTCCAACTTGGAGACATGTACTCTTAGGAGAAGAGTGCATGAGAACCCCAGAATATTTAATGCACTTATGTGGAGGCATGGTCTATGTCTCATCCTCATACACCACATCCAAATGTCTTATTCAACTTATTACATCATAATTTGGCTTTACAAGAAAGAAAATACATAAGCCATCAATTCCCAAACTACATGAATGAAAGATAGTGCTCATGATAAATATCTTATTCTTCTACTCTAATGCACTTTAAGAGCTCATTCCTCCTACTCTTACTCTAACATGAGAAAATTACAAGAGCTAGGTGAAAGCATAAAGTTAATGTAGGCTCCTTATCTCCTTATCTACATCAAGAAATTTCCCTTTGTGTTTGGATATAAACCAAAACAAGGAGATTCTCATCACTAAATATCAATGTGCTCGAGTATACATGGCATGAAATATAAAACAATAAATTACAACATGGGCATGGTAGCCTATAAAAAAATGTGAAAGATGATAATATGAGCAAGCACATGCCAAGTCAATTTCCCACCGAAGGGGGTTGGAATAATGTCTAAAAAGTGAGTGGCAGCCCATGAAAACCTGCACAAATATACTCTCCATTCTGCCTCAAATTTATACCATTGAATTCATAAATTTGCAAAATATCATGGCTTACCAAGCTTTTGTCCTCATGGGAAAATGAAAGAGTTGTTTTCCCCATCAACTTGATCTTCAATGGGATCATGGATTAGCTCTTGATATTGAATAGATATGTGTTCTTCACTTGCTTCTTGTTCCATGGGTGATGAAATGGAAATATCTTCTTCATGAAGAACTTCTTATAGACCATTTCTCCTCTAATCAGTCCAAAATTGGGGCCTTCTATGTTACCCCCTCTGACCTAGGGGTAACTAGAGGAGATCATGTCTCATGGTCCACAATGAAGACATTGATCCCGATGATCATGATGATCAACATGTCCACAAATATAAACTTAGAAGCCCTCTCATGTGCCTCTTCCTCATCACCATGGATAATCACACTCGATCAACAAGGCTCATTGGGAGATGGTTTCCCAACATATTATGAGGTACATTAGTCCTTGTTTCATATAAAGTATCATATTTAATACATTGGGAAGTTGAGTAATGATCAAAGGTTGAATTTGGATAATGAATCATGATCTCATGAGTTATTCTTTTTTCCTTGTTTCACCTTGGTGGCCACCTTGGGCATCCTAGTCTCATGTTGTCACTCCTGGGGAAAAGGGGTACCACTGGTGGTTCCTTGAAAGGGGTAGCGAACAATTCCCGATCATACTTACCAATTTTCCATCCTTGATCCTTCCATCCCTAATTTTGGGTAATGTGGTTAAATGTACACCAAAAAGGCATGTACCTCATTCTCTTATGAGAAGAAGGGGCCAAAGGCCCAGAGGTTGGACAATTGGCTTGGACAGTTGGTTTTCATTGATGTCAACCCTTGGAGAATGATCTTGGAGATTAATGTAAACCCTTAGAGAGTGATGTCAACCCTTGAATAAGTCTGGTATCATATTATGGTGAGGATTATGGATAGAAAGGATAGTGTAAATTCAGGCCTGACCCTCATATATGGATAATACTTGTAGTGTTGTTTTCGGTGATATGTGGAATGCCACGTGGTTCCTCATGGTTAGGGAGATATGGACTTGTAAAGTTGGAAGCTTTGAAGAGTGGTTAAGAATCCTCTAGTTGGTTACAATTCTTTAATGAAAGGGAAAATTTGTTGTAGCAATAAAGTTCAAGAAGCCCTAAAGTTAAGGAAAGTGGTCCCAAAGTTAAGGAAATAGGTTACTTAGAAAAAATATAAATACATTTCAAGAAGTCTCTCATAAGGACATTAAAAATACACACAAGTTCATTGAATATCTATATAATTGATCAAGTGATTTTTATCTGAGGTAACCAAGGATATATGAGGCATTTTTAAGAGGATAGATGAAGTAAATAAAGGAAAAATTCCAAGGGAGGATGAAATCTTGTGAGGATGTGTTATAAGGTATGTTATTTACAGGACATCTTACCATTTTATCTATAACATTTTTTATAGAATGATTCAGATAGTGAAATATGGAGGATATTGATATGAAATATCAAGGTAACTATGGTAGAAATTTCAGCTTCTTGTTTGTTGTATTTTTGGAGATACACTCTGTGGAAGATAGGATTTTTGGCCAGTCCTGGAACTAGTCTCAAATGGGTGTTCTGGGTAAAAGGTCATAACTGATTTATAGAAGATATAAATTATATAATATCAATTGCATTGGATATGAAGGTATGTAATCACATATACCAGGCATGTTACAGAGTTACATATATGTTTATATGCATTTTTTGAGGGTTACATATTTATAATGTTATGATGTATGGCATGATTGATACATATCATGAGTGATATGGTGTATGGTTGAGGCACATGGTTTGATGAGCATGTTGGATATTGGGAACATTGTTTGAGATACATTTTTGGTATATGTATGAGGCACTTGTTGGTGATCTATATACATGATTGGTACACATTTGGCACATATGCTTGTCATATGGTTGATGCACATTTCATGGTACATGGTATATGGTGATGGTTGATGTACATGGTTGGTACACGGTATGGTGTTGATGTACATGGTTGGTACATGGTATGGTACAAACACATATCTTGTGATGGTGTGTTGGTGATCGTGGTGCATGCTTGGTAGAGGCATGCGTTGTTGATGTTGAGCATATGGTTTGAGATATGCTCTTTCTGATCTTGGCATGAGTTGCATGCAACTGAGAGTGGATTTGGTTTCATGGATGAGATAGTGACAGGTTGGATAGGTTGATGTGACAATGACGGTGACAATGACATTGACAGTGACAATGATAGTGATAGTGGAAGTGGAAATGGAAATGATATAGTTTGTGGTAGTGACAATGGCAGAGTTTATGACAATTGGTATAAATTTATACTTCATGATAGCAGGATGGGGAAAGGAAAGGGGGTTGTAGCATCCTTCTAGTTGGAGCCGAAGAATCAAGGATTTGCATCTTCCTTCAAATTAGAGCCTAAGAACTAGGTGGTTGTATCCACCTTCAGGTTGGAGCCGGAGAACCCAGGGGGTTGTAGCCTCCTTCTGGTTGGAGCTAGAAAATTCAGGGAGTTGTAGCTTCATTCAGGTTGGAGTCTGATAATAGGGGGTTGGAGCCTCCTTCCAGTTGCAGTTGGAGAATTTGGAAGTTGGAGATTCCTATGAATGAATTCTTGATATATCTAATAAATCATTCCATGGTTTCTCCCATTTGAGTTTCCACGTAAATACCGGTGTATTGTGTTCTTTATGTGATATTGATATTGTTATCACCTATTATGTTCTACAAAGTTTTATCTCTCACCCCTTACTTTCTTCATCACAATTTTTTTGTATAGGTTATAAATCCTCATCATATTTTGTTAAAGGTTCAAAATATTTATCACGAGGGTCAAAATAATGATATGTTGTTAAGAATGAGAGATATTTAGTCTTGTAAGAGGGGATAGGAGGAGTTATGCACATGTTTGCATGATTGTCTGATGACATCATTTAGTTTTAAATATTTCCATCATAGTCATATGTCATGTCATAACTCATGGTTCATAATTACCAAAGTTAGATAATGTATTTTCAAGTCAATTCCATCCACAAAATGCCAAAGGACAACTTTTTCAAGGTGCTAAAGGAACTTCCACTTGTCCCTGATTTTCATCATTACAAGTATTGTTGGAGAATTTTGAAGACGTGGATCATCCTACCTGGCAGAATGAAAGCTCAAGGCAGTTATAAAATACAAAATAAACATCATAGCATGCAGAGGTGGCAATACTTTCACTCGCCCGTATCTATTATCCAAGATGTCACATAGATAGGGTTTTTAAAAATAATTTTTAATCAACCTGGCAATATTATTTTCTACTCTAAGTTTCACATTGCAGCTATTTGATTCAAATTTCCTCCATATAGCCAACAAATCCTATATCTATCTCCACATAACTGACATATCCCACTTCTACAACAAGTAATCCAGTATTATGGTTGTGACAATAAATATGGGTAAAAGTGGACATGTAAACAGAAAGGAACCCAAAGGACCTGATCTTATGGAGGCATACGAAAACATCAGACATGTATTCAACCAAGATGGATGGTATATGTATTGCACTAAATTATATAGTTACCACTATGATGTATCTTGAACATTCGCTGAAGGATTTGATGGACAAAGGGCTCAAATTGATAATATGATATTGTAGGTTACAAAGGATTCAATAGCAACAACATGTAATCTTTCTTTTGATGGTGAAAAATGGTTCAAGAACAAGTTAATCATAGGTGGGGGTGTCAATCGATTTATGAAACTAGAGCACAAAGTTCCAAATTGGGATAAGGGTATTCCTAAAGACTGTATAGTTAATGAATGGTTGGAGGCTTTGCAAATGCTAAAATGCTATATCACATGTGAAGGTCATTACACTATTGTGCTCCTATTTCATCTTCGATTTCTCCTTCATTTGTTTAGAATTAAAAGGATGAGCTTGCCATACTATTTCTTGAGGGACCTGAATAAAATGGCTATGAAAATACAAGCGAATCCAAAGACTCCCCCGCATGGTATCTATCACCAAGGGTTAATCAAGATACTCAATAAGGAAGATTTGGAGAAAAGACAGAGGACATGGGATCAATTCTTGATCCAGTCAGGGTTTGAACTAGAATCCTATCCTCCCACCCAAACTTTGCTTGACAATTTTGTTGAGCTGAGCATCATCAAGCACAATTCAACCTGTTGTTTCAAGGAAGAATAAAAGGAAAACCAATTTGACTATTTCATATGAACAAGTTGAGACTACTCCAACCAATCTGCAAACAGGTGAAGGATTTTCTCATGTGTTGGGTGGAGGTAGGAATCCTTTCCCATATGAAAAAAAGGTTTATATTAGAAAAATTAAAAGGTTAGAAGAACCTATGATGTTGAATGAGATTCAAGAAATTGAGACAATAGAGGTACATTCAATCCCTGTACAACCTAAAGAACCTACTCCAAATATTGTTCCTCCTAGTTCTAGTTCTTCTGGAGATGATTCTTATAGATATAAAGTTCTGGTAAGGAAAATAAGCACTAAGACACAAAAAAATTTCAGATTGAAATCTAAGGCCATGCATAACCCTGCAATCAAGGATAAGGTTATAGTAATTGATGAGGAACCTACAAACCCTAATGTGGAGACATCAACAAGCAAGAAGGTTTCTGCAACTGGATACGAGAAGAAGAAACATAAGAAGGAGGATCTAGCAGCAAACAAAAATGTTTCAACAGAAAAAGAAAGAGTTTTTGCAAGACAACAGAACAAACAAAGTAAATAGAGCAAGAAGGGCCCAAAACCTATGACTCGATCTGAAGATGATAAGCCAAAGAAAATGACAAATCATTCTCAAACAAAGTAAACAAGAGGAAATAATTTGTCTCTTTTAGCTGAGTCAACTAAATCTATCGTCCAGGGAGAAATTTCAATTTGATAGCTTAAATCTCTATGACAATCCTAATTTTGGACTAAAATTTGATTAATGCTTGAAGAAAACCTTTTTGTTTTCATGTACTTAAGGTTTTATCTCCCTATGGGTAATGTTGGTTGTAACATGGGTGATCCAGATTTTATGAGAAGAAGGAAATGAACATAGATTATTAAAATATGCTTAACATAGAATAACAAAGATATAGTGAAACTGGTTTTCTATTCAATAAAGAAATAAGCTGAAACTGTAAAATGCAGCGGAAAACAAGCTTGCTGGAATGGTGGCGGCTTATCTTTGAGAAGAGATGTGACGAATGCACTCATTCACAAGAAGATCATTACAATGATTTTCTCAAGGCCTTTTTAAAATAAGCATGAATTTCAAAACCCTATACATCCAAAAACCTAACCGTAGGAGAAGCAGTGCCAAAATTCATGTGGGCCCCGTTGGGGTAAGCTAGTACATCAACTTCCCAGGGTCATAACTTTCACATACGATCTCCGTTTTAGGTGCACGATAGCCCATTGAAAAGGTATATCCGAGGAATATACATGTTTCCATGAGAATTCAACTCATTGTACAATTTGACTTTGGCGATCCCTAAAAACGTTGTTTAGGGCCTCAAAACGACCTCGTAAGTTAAGGACCTAAAAACTAGGAAAACATTTTCAGACTGGAAAAATTCCAAAATGAACCAATTGGAATAGGTGGGAGGCCACTGATATCCATTTGGATCAATCCTCTTCCCTTAGGAAGAAATTGTCTCCATTACGTTGAGTTCCCCCATCAGATGAGGAAATTTCTTCTGAATTTGGCCCCAGGTGACCCACTTGCCTTGGTGCAGCAACTGCCCTGCTTTGACAAATCCATAAAGATGGATCCTTTTTTGTCGGGTTCCCTTGATATGTGTTTCCACAATATGATCACTAGATTCATGTTGCATGCATTTAGGTTTGATCTCTGTTGGTGTCAACTTCTCTGCTATCTCATAGGTGTCCAATAATGGTGGGAAATATGGCCGAAGGAGAGCCATGTTGAAGACTGGGTGCAGGCCAAGGAAAGGGGGAATGTTGAGCTCAAAAGAATTGTCATCCACAACTTTGGTGATGCTATATGTCCCATAATGGAGTGGGAAAAGCTTCCGATGGGGCCCTGTAAGGTGTTGTTTCTGCAAGTGCAAACAAACTTTGTCGCCCACCTAAAACTTATGTGGCACCCGATGCTGATCACGACGCTGCTTGTAATTGGCATTTGACTTCTGTAAAATATTCTAAACCTATTGTCAGATGTGCTAGATCTACTCAATGAACCATGTGGTTTTGTTAGCTTCTGGTGGAGTAGGGGACGAGTCGACCAAGGTGGTCGCCAGGGGTAGTGCAACATCCATGGGGCCCAATGGTTGGAATACAAACCCCACCTGAAAGGGGATGTGTCTAGTTGAGCTATGCAGTGCTCAATTGTAGCTATGATGGACATAGGGAAGACTCTCATCCCATGTGCAGGGTTGCTTGGAATTGTACATGCGCATGATATTTATGATCAACCAATTGATGAACTCAGTTTGGCCATCTTTCTGGGGGTGGAAGGTAGTGGATTTGGTGAGCTCGGTATCCAGCAGTGACTAGAGGCTCGACCGGAATATGTTGAGAAATTGACTTTCTTGATATGAGACAATGTTTTGTGGGATCCAAAAATGTAGCCAAACTCATTCAAAGAAGATCTTAGAAGTGGCCTCTGCGGTGATGTTCTTCTTACAGGTGGCCATAATTTCCATCTTGGAAAAGTGATCAACAACCGCAAAAGCACAGTCATTTCCCCTCTTGGTGGACGAGAGGCCCAACATGTAGTCCATTGAGATGGATTCCCTCAACTTGTCAGGAGTAGGAAGAGGGGTGTACATGCCATATTTCTTAGTGGTTGGTTTGGAAAAAGCACAGGTGGTGCAGGACCTGATATACTTGCCGACATCCTATTGAAGTTTCATCCAGTAGAAATATTTCTGCAACATTGCCATTATGTTTTCGATGCCAAAGTGTCCTGCCACCTGATTGTAGTGAGCTTCCAAAATAAGCTTCATGCGCTTGCTTGATTAAACGCAGAGATGGTCTATATGACACAATAAACCGTCTTGAAGATGGAAACTAGATACCATTGAGTTTGTGCCCAAAATTTGGTAGGTGGTGGAGAAGTCAGGGTCTATCTCATAGAGGTGGGGCCATTCAGAGGTCTCATGACTGCAAGAGTCTAGCACCATGGTGAGTGTTGTGACTGGAGGTCATTTGAGGAAATCAACAAATCGGTTGGTAATTCCTATTTTGTACTTGATGTTGAGGTGGAAATGCTGTAAGTACGTGGACCACTTCTAATGGTGGTCATTCTAAAATTTTCCTTGGGTCTTCATGAACTGTAGTGGCTTGTGATCAATGTGGATGTCTGTCTCCTTCCCAAGAATGTAATGTCTCCACTGGCTATAGGATTGCAAAATGGAGTACATTTCTTTATCGTAAGTAGGGCACTTATGTACAACATCTAATAGTGTCTCACTATGATATTCTATGGGGTGGCCGTGTTGAGTGAGAACGACACCCACAACATAGTCTGAAGCATTTGTCTTGATCTCAAAGCGATGCTGTAGTTTTGGTAATGAAATTACTGGGGATGAGCACAAACACTGCTTCAAGTCATCGAAGGCTTGTTTTTGGGACAAGCCCCACACAAATTTTGTCTTACCACCATCCCTGGTTACTTGGCTAAGGTCCCATGCGATATGAGAGAATGCCAACATGAACCTGCGATAGAAATTGGCGAGGCCCAAGAAGCTCTGAAGCTCAGTGAGTGTGGTTGGGGATGGCCAATCACGGATGAACTGGATCTTGGTTGGATCCACATGCACACCATTTTGATCAATGATGTAGCCTAAGTAATGGACCCTATCCATGCCAAAGGATTAGTTTTCCAATTTTGCATATAGTTTGTGTTGCCACAGGGTGTGTAGAACCTGCTGAATATGCTGCAAGTGTTCCACCCAAGTCTTGCTATAGATGAGGATGTCATCCAAATACACCACTACAAAATTATTGGTGAAAGATTGTAGGATATCATCCATCATCCTCATAAATGTTGTTGGATCATTTGTCAAACCAAATGGCATGACCAACCATTCAAAAAAACCTTCTTTTGACTTGAAGGCAGTCTTCCATACATTTGTCTATTCTATCGAGACCTGGTGGTAGCCAGAATTTAGATCAATATTACTGAAGTATTTGGGCCCCATGAGCTGATCAAGGAGGTCGTCGATTCGGGGAATAGGGTATCGATTCTAGACTGTGATTTTATTCATGGCATGATAATCAATGCAGATTCACCAAGTTCCGTATTTATTCTACACCAACACGATTGGGCTCCCACAAGGCAATGATCTGGGACAGATGTGCCCCTTATGGAGTAGTTCCTAGATTTACCTCTTGATCTCCTCATTTTCTAATAGAGAGTAACGATAGACTAGCCCATTGGGTAGTGATGCGTATAGGATCATATCGATGGGATGCTTGACCTAATAGTGCAGAGGTACCCCAGTAGGAGAGGAGAAGATATCTGAGTATTCTTCCATGAACTTATCCACTTGCTTTTGCTGTGTGGAGAGATCGGTCACACAGGCCCTAGATGTGGCTATGATCTTTCGCTTACTCTGAGAGAAAATCATGAAGAAGACAAATTTCACAGTCTGAGAGATGACCTTTTTGCATTGCTTGGTAGAGATCAAGGAAATAACACTAGGAGGGACTACCTCGGGTATCCTATTCAATTTCCCGTTCAAATTAATAATAACACTACAAGGCCTAGTCTCATATACAACATGGTATTTCCATAAATAAGGTTGTCCCAAAAGAGCATTACAAACTTTGAGAGGATAAAAATCACACAATACCTTGTCTTTGAAGGGCTTGATGTTGTACTATAGTCGACACTATTGGTTGACGAGGAGATTGCTTCCTTGGCAGAGCCATCCAATGGTGTAGGGCTTTGGGTGCGACATTGTCGGTAGGGCTAGCAACTTTACAACCTCTGCTGAGATGAGGTTCTTCTGGCTACTGCTATCAATGATGAAGTGCATAAGGGTGACGTTTACCCACATCTATGAATGAAAAAGGCACTCACCTTCTTCTGGCTCATTCGGTTCACTAGGTTGGAGCTTGGTGGTAGCAACGGTGGAACTGGGTTCTGCGTCAATGATTCATATTCCCCTTTCTAGTTCTAACTTAGAGTCATAACCTGCATCTGAATCAGAGGCTTTCACTTCGACCACCAGTGACTTCTTTGAGAGACAATCAACAGTGTTATGCCAAGGGATCTTATGGAATTCACACCACTTCTTGATATCCTTCTTTGTCTTTCTGGTGTCCTTCTTTTCTTCCGGCTTGGACTGGTTGTCCTGATACTATCCATATTTTCTATGTCCTTTGTTCGATAGGTTGGGGCCTCCCTTTCCTAGATTTTGCTGTGAGGGGTTCCCAGTCCCAAATTTCTGCATCTTTTATTTGAGCTTTTGCTCGATTTTGACGACATATCAATAGGCCATGCCCAAGGATGAGATGCCCGAAAATTCCATTTTAGTGTGGATGTATCTATGCAAAGCACTGCGATACTTGAGCACCAGATGTCACTCTGAATCATTAATACCTAGCTTGATGTGCAGGGTATGGAATATATTTGTGAAAACTGACACTGCTTGTCTCTTTCTTGCGTAGTGTCATCCATTTGGTATACAAGTTGTCATAACTTCTGACAGGGTAGTATTTTTCCTTAATAACATCCATGAAGGATTCCTAGGTGGCCGCAACTATAAATAATGAGGGTTCCTCTATTTCCTTTTTCTCACATAAAGTTTCCCACCAATATTTTACATGGGGAATGACTTTGAGGAGCACAAAAGTAATCTTTTCTCTATTTGAAACGTTATGGAAAAAAAAATACCCTTCTAGTAGATTCAACCACTTGTCTACAAAATCTGCATCTATCTGACCTTCAAATATACGAATATCGAATTTGATTTGTACCTTGAAGGGGGCGACACCTCTGATCAAAGAATATGCGTTTCCTGTTGGTAGGCATCGAAGGATTTGTGTGAAACTATCCATCATATCGTTCCTTTGTTGCGTGAGGGATTCCTCAAGCAACATTTTCGTCATCTTTATTTTCTCCTGCCATGAGAGTTCATTTGGGCATGCGAGAGATTTTTTCCCCAAGATAAACAAGCTCGAGACCCAATTCTTTGTACCCTGACCTCGTTGGGGACATGCATTAAGATGAATAGGATTAGACCACTCTGATACATATTTTATGAGTAGAATGGAATGAATACAGATTATTAAAATATGATTAACACAAAATAACATAGATATAGTGAAACTGTTTTTCTATTCAATAAGGAAATAAGCTGAAACTGTAAAATGCAACAGAAAACAAGCTTGTTGGAATGGTGCCGAATTATCTCTGGGAAGAGATGTGATGACTATTCTCATTTATAAGAAGATCATTACAATGAGGCTCTCAATGAATTTTTACAATAAGCATGAATTCCAAAACCCTAGACATCCAAAAACCTAACCCTAGGAGATGAAGCGCCAAATGTGATGTGGGCCCCATTGGGGTAAGCTAGTACATTAACTTCCCGAGGTCGTAACTTTTTCATACGATCTATGTTTTAGGTGCACGATAGCCCATTGGAAAGGTATATCTGAGGAATACACATGTTGTTTTCAAAATTTGACTCTGTGTGTAGTGTACCTTTGGCGAGCCCTAAAAATGTTGTTTAGGGCCTCAAAATGACCCTAAAAGTCAGGGACCTAAAAACTAGGAAAAAACTGACAAACTGGAAAGATTCCAAAATGAACTAGCTGGAATAAGTGGGAGGCCATCGATATCCATATGGATCACTGGGAAAGAAAAAGGCATTAATTATGTTAAATTATTGTTTTAAAAGGGTGCTACAGGAAGTTCCTGCAACTCTCCACACATGAAAAATATTGGTGCTAGAGGAACTCCTGTAGCAACCGATTTTGAAGTAAAAGACACAGAGTTGCGTTTTTGTGATAGGGAAAAACAGATGACGAGGTAAATTTTTTATGGAATCAAAATAAAGAGTATGAGATTACTTTTAAATTTGATCTACAACCTATTTTTGGTGGATGAAAATGCAAATCATTTATCTATTTCGAGTTGTCAAACTAAGGATCAGATGGATCACAGTTAGGTGGATCTCTGAAGACTAGGTGAAGGATGCAACATACTAGTCAGGTGTAATAAATTCAACAAAGTACCTATCTCTATACAAAGCTATTGCCTAGATTATAGGATCTAAATCGTAATTGTTTTCTATTTCTATATATCAATAGATATAAGAAAAATTCGCCCTCAGGGCCTATAGGAGTTAGTTTTAAGATATCCCTGGATATCATATTGATCATAAATGTATGAAGCTTATGCAAAAATATATATATTTCATGAAATAGAAGAATAAAGGGTTTGATCCCTGTTTTTGGTTTGATAATTTTATATCTAAAGACTGTTTTGATTCATCTTGCCTATGTAAATACTTCAACTGCTAATAAATTTAATGGTTAGTTGTGTGTTCTTTCGTTTCTTATCATTTTCTTGTGTTTCTTCTGAAACACTCTGCTGATATTATATGATGTTATAACAAATTCTTATGTGTTGAGAAGGTTTCTTTAAAGGCTTTTCAATAATCTTTTCCACATTGGTGTTTCTTCTCCTTAAATATTATTTGGAATGATTTCTAGATAAAGGTTTATTCTTCTACTGTATAAGGACATTAAAGACAAGATTTGTTTATTGGTGGATTTATTAGTTTTGTCTTTCCCTTCTCTCAATTACATCACCCAAAAATTTAAGTTCCTATCCATTAGTTTTATTTACCTGACTTGTTGTACCTGATTATACTGCGCGAGGTTATACTATGGTTGTGCATTGTTATATTGTGGTTGTGTAGTGTTATACTGTTGGTGCACATTATTATATGGAGGTGGTACATGGTTGAACTGAGGTGCATCTTCCCTTTCATCATTTCTTCTTGCCCCCTATAGGTATCTGAAGTTATTTCCCTAATCAGCTCCATCATCCTACAATCTTTATCATCACGACCCACTGATTTGCAAAAGCTGCAGTATGAACTTTTGGGTACTGTATAATACTTCTGCATCAATGGACAATAATATGGATCATGCCCATTCATTTTGCAGATCTCACACCATGGTCCTCCTATTGGAAAAGGGTTTGGTACTCATGTTTGTTGAATTTTAATGCTTATCTCATACACATGTGGTTTATTTCAATTTATCATGTACTTGAACCATAAAGACTGCAACAATACCATACACAAGTGTTGCACTAACCAATATCACAAGAAGAATAACCATGCACAAGAACACAAGAGTTTATCCTAGGAAAACCATTCTCAATCAAGGGAAAAACCCAACAATCCTTTGCTATAGAATTAATAGAAGATCCCCCACACCATAAATCCTAGAGCACACAAGAGGGTGCTCTTTGACCTAGAAAATTGTGCCTAAGAGAAGTGTGTACTTTATCCATACAAGTAGCTTGAGAGAAGGTTACAATGAAGTGTAAGAGAGCGATATCCGCAATGGGGATCTACTCCTATTTATACAAGACCTATCACATCAAAAGGATGTGTGTATTGGCACAATAGGGCTGACCTCTTCAACTGAATAATATAATTAATCATTACACAATATTAATTACCTTTTACATGGTGGGGCCAACTTGTACCCTTTACAAAAAAAAATAGGGTTACAAAAAATCTTACTCTCAAACAATATAGCAAGGGATCCACACATCCTCTAGTGCTCAACCACTAGGGACACGCCCACGTGTGCTTAGCCATAAGGATGCCACTCTCAATAGATCAAATCAACTAATTCCATAGGAGTACCATTTGGAGAGCCATCTCTTGTCGACTCAAATAAGTCCATAGGATTCAGACATGAGACCATCTCAAGTCATCTCAATTTAGCCGAGAGGAGCATGACAAGAGACTACACATCATCTCAACTCGGTCCAAAGGAGTATGACACACCCATCACATGGGCTCTCTCATAGACGTCTCAACTCATTCTAGAGGAGAATGATATGGAGAAGGTCTCATGAAGCTGGAATCAACAACACTCCCTCTCAACTAGGGAGGTATTCTCCACCAAGTCAAGTCTCTCATGGAAGTAATTGAACTTTGTCCTAGTAAGAGGTTTGGTGAAGACATCTGCAACTTTCTCATGTTTAGAAAGGTACTGCACATGTACTACTTTCCTTTGCACCATATCTCTGATGTAATGGTATTTGATCTCAATGTGTTTCAATTTATTGTGAAACACAGGATTCTCAGAGAGATTCACACAACTCTGGTTATCACAATGGATAATGGTGGAATCCATCTCATGACAAAATAAATCTGCAAAGATCTTGTGAATCCACACTTCTTCACGGAATGCCACACATAATGAAATGTACTCTTCTTCCGCGATACTCAAAGAAACATAATTCTGTTTCCTACTGCACCAGGAAACCATGGCAGATCCCAAAGTAAAAAAATGACTGGATGTGCTCTTCTGATCCACTGCACACTCCCTACCCAATATGCATCGACAAATCCTTGCAATCTCATGTCTACAACAGAGGCATATGTTAGGCCATAACCAATTGGGCCTCATAGATATCTCAACACATGCTTCACTACTATCCAATGTGTTTGTCTTGGCTGACTCATAAACTGACTGAGTACACTCACTGCATAACACATATAAGGTTTGGTGTTAACTAGATACATCAATGATCCAATCATCTATCTCTAAATATGTCAATCAATCTCGCCTGAATCGGAAGAAGTCTCACTCATTTTCTTCAAATTCATCACCATTGATGTAGACATGGATTTGCAGTCTATCATCCCAAATTTCTTCAATATATCAACTGTATATTTTCCTTGACTCAGGAAAATATCATCAGTCCTCTGCCATAATTCTAGTCCCAAGAAGTAGTGAATCATACCAAGGTCCTTCATCTCGAATTTAAAAGTCAATGCACATATGCATTCAACA
This sequence comes from Picea mariana, assembly GCA_032191745.1. Taxonomy (NCBI): domain Eukaryota; kingdom Viridiplantae; phylum Streptophyta; class Pinopsida; order Pinales; family Pinaceae; genus Picea; species Picea mariana. The sequence continues at coordinate 578,970 of JASDQU010099704.1, read as the reverse complement.
ATAAGAATTTCTGAATCAGTGAGAAATAAGTCATCAACATACGGGACCATAATCAAACACGCGTCACCAACAATGTGATAGTATAGGTTGGGATCAACATCACTCTTGCTGAATCCCAAACTCATCAAGTATCCATCAATATTATCATACCAAGCATGAGGTGCTTGCTTTAGTCTATATAGGGCTTTCTTCAACCTGCACACATGAGACTTATGCTCATGTATCACGAATCCATATGGATGCTCAATGTAGACTTATTCCTCAATCTCACCATTGAGAAAGGTTGTCTTTACATCCATCTTATGTAGTTTCCAACCCATGGATGCAGCTAGGGAAATGATCGTACACATGGAAGTGCATCGGGAAACAGGAGAAAATGTCTCCTCATAATATATTCCCTCCACCTAAGATAATCCTCTAGCCATAAATCTCTCTTTGTACTTCTCGACACTTCCATCAGCTACATGTTTGATCTTATAGATCCACATGGAAGTCACTATAGACTTCCCTTCTAGTCTCGAAACGATATCTCACACATCATTATTCATGATGGATTGATACTCTTCGGTCATGGCATCTTTCCAAACCTGCTAACCTGCTACTTCTCCATGACAAGAAGGCTCAGTATCAATGATGTGGCTCATAGCTGAAATATAGCTCGAAAATGTTTGTGGTCTCTTTCTCTATTGGAATGTGCCATGACCAGCTGCATGTCCCTCTGCCTCCTGTAGAGTCTGTCAAGCCCAAGCAAGCCTCTTATGGCCTATTGCAATGTCTCTAGGAACATCAATTGGAGCTATGGGATAAAATGGATCAATAATTGTCTCTCTATAAATTGTTGAAGGGGGACAAGGTATTGTCTCTTCATTCTTTTCACTGTTAATCTCCATCTAAGATTATCTAGATATTCAGAAGGCTATCTCTTACTCAAAGGTGACATCTCTACTAACTTCGATCTATCTCTGACCAAGGATGTATATCCAATATGCCTTTGAATATTCACTATACCCCACAAATGTACCCTTTCTACATGAAGGGTCTAGTTTGGTACTCTTTTCCTAGAGTACATGAATGTATACTGGACACCCAAATATCCTGAAGTGTCCAACCTCAGGCTACACTTCAGTGAAATATTCTTCAGGATTCATTTTCTTCAGAATCTGATGAGGACTCTTATTCTAAACATAAAAAACTATCATGGATTCTTCTTCCCACATAATCATAGGTATATTCTGATCATGTATCATGCTTTGGTTGCCTCAATTATGGTTATGTTCTTCCTCTATACAAACCCATTCTACTAAGGGTTATAAGGCCCAATGTAATCCCTCTTGATACTTGCCTCAATAAAAAATTCACTAAAATCCCTGGAGGTGTACTCTCCTCCATTATATAATCTCAACACTTTGATCCTCCCCCCGGTCAGGTTCTCAATCCGAGCTTTAAACACTTGAAATCTTGCAAGGACTCCATCCTTGGTCTTCAAGAAGTAAATCCACATCTTCTAAGAGTGATCATCGATGAAGAGAACATAGTAAAAATATCCATTCAGGGAAGAAATAGTCACGAGTTCACAAACATCTGAATGTATCAAGTCTAAGATCCCCTTGGATCTGTTGTCACTACTCAATAAGGACCCCTTGAAATTATTTCCAAGAGCACAACCTTTGCAAACACCATTATTCTAAACATGTATCTCCGGAAGGTCTATTACCATCTTTCCCATAGAGGGAAGGGATCTATAATGTAAATGAGCAAGTATTCTATGCCATAGCTCACTCAAGCTGATAGTATCATGTAACAAAGCCTATATTGGTTGTACAATCAATTTGTACAAGATGTTTTATCAAACACCAATCACTCGGGCATAATCCATGTGTGATTTCTTCTTCCATGCAATAAGTTTTCCTTTAGAGAAGGTAACCTTGTAGCCTTTATCCTCTAAGGTAGAAACAGAGACAAGGTTCCTTTTCATCCCAAGTAAATATATTACCTCACTCAACTGAAGTGGTATGTCAGAATCTAGTTGGAATGTAGAAGTTCCAACTCCTTTCACAGTATATCTATAATTATCTCTAAGTACAACATGTAGACATGACTTTTTCTCAACAAGGTCTGTAATATATTCTCTGTATCCAGTCATGTGTCTAGAAGCACCACTGTCAATTAACCAAATGTCACTATATGTAGGAACCATACCTGAGAGTGTTGATATGAAGAACAATGCTTCATATTTTGTGTCTTCATCTCTATGATATGGTTCTATATAAACATTGGCAGTGGATGCAAGTTGTCTTCCTTTCTTCCTGGTAGGACACTTTCTTGCAATGTGTCCATACTTGTCACATCTGAAACATTGAATCCTTGATATTTCTTTTCTCTGTTCATGACTTGGAGCTGCTGAAGTTTTCTTGTTTAAAAATGCTTTGTTGAAACTTCTTCTATTTCTTCTTCCTCTCTTTGCATGAGAAGAAAGAGCTTGATTTTCATCATGATGGGAGTATTTCACTCCTCTAACTATACGTTTGGTTTCTTCCTAGGTGTAGTTTGTCCATAGACGATCAAACTCAAGTAGATTTTCTCTTCCACTGATACTTTGAAGAAATGGTTCCCAATGTCTTGGAAGAACATTGAGAGTAGTCATGACAAGTTCTCTGTTTGTTATGGTTTCTCCAATGGCACTTAGCTGATATATGATATCTAATATCCTCATGAAGATGGTGGAAATGGTGTCATCTTTTGTCATCTTGATATTTTGAAGCTGATGCTTCAATGTAAGAGATTTATTTGTGTTGTTTCTCTCAAACATCCTCTTCAATGCATCATACATTTCATAAGTTGTTTTCAAGGTAGAAATACGTGGTAGTATGTGATCTCTCACTGAATAAATGATTATCTTCCTTGCTTTGACGTCTTCTACCTTCCAATCATCCTTCTCTTCATTGGTAGTTGTTTCTGGTAGAGTCTTTTCTATCAAACTTAATAGGTCATCCTCTTCCAGAGTGATTTGTAGTCTTTATTTCCAGGAGTTGAAGTTGCTTGATCCATCAAGCCTATATTCCACCAAATTTTTGTTCCTCATGGTTTGTAGATTCTTCACAAACCCTAACGGTTGGGATAGGAAACCTAATGGCTAGGCTAGAAACCTTAGGTTTCGTTGGACTTATGACTACCAACAATAAGCCTTGGAAAGTCAGAAGAACCCTACTGAGATGAAAAAATCCTTCAATGAGCTACAAAATCCATACGACTAAAATTCTGTAGAAACCCTAAAAATGCTAGGGGCCAAAAATAAAAAATTCTCTGATTTTGAATATGAGAGTTATTGGAGGTGTGATGAAGGAGGTCGTACACTCCTATGCAAAATTTATCCCCAACGTTCAAGTGAAAGGTGCAAAAATTGGCAAAAGAAGGGTCATTTTTGCAGTTGCAATAAGAAGGTGACGATTGGCTTTTCAATGGCTCTTCAGGAACTCTGCTCTAATTCCATATTGAATTTTAATGCTTAGCTAATACACATGTGGTTTATTTCAATTTATCATGTACTTGAACCATACATAATTGTTACAGTAACCAATATCACAAGAAGAATAAGCATGCACAAGAACACAAGAGTTTATCCTCGGAAAACCCTTCTCAATCAAGGGAAAAATCTAGAAATCCTTTTCTATAGAGTCAAGAGAAGAGCCCCCACACCATAAACCCAATATCTCACAAGAGGGTGCTCTTTGACCTAGAAACTTGCGCCTAAGAGAAGTGCACACTTAAGCTATACAAGTAGCTTGAGAGAAGGTTGCAATGAAGTGTAAGTGAGTGAGATCCACAATGGGGATCTACTCCTATTTATACAGGACCTATCACATCAAAAAGATGTGTCTATTGGAACAATAGGGATAAATTCTTCAACTGAATAATATAATTAATCATTACACAATATTAATTACCTTTTACATGGTGGGGCCGAATTGTACCCTTTACAACACAAATTAGGGTTACAACAAATCTTACTCTTAGAAAATATAGCAAGGGATCCACACATCCTCTAGTGCTCAACCACTAGGGGCACATACACCTTTTCTCAGCCATAGGGACATCACTCTCAATAGAGAAACTCAACTAAGTCCATAGGAGTATCATATGGAGATCCATCTCATGTCGACTCAAATAAGTCCATAGGAGTTAGACATGAGACCATCTCAAGTCATCTCAACTCAGTCCAAAGGAGCACGAAAATAGACCACACGTCAACTCAACTCAGTCCAAAGGAGTATGAAACACCTATCACATGGCCTCTCACAAAAATCTCAACTCAGTCCAGAGCAGAATGATTTGGAGAATGTCTCATGAAGTTGCAATCAACAACACTATTTCCATATACTGCATGAAAGTTGGAATTCGTTTTTATGGTGTCCTTCTGTCCTACATGTGGTACACCAAAAAAATTCTCTTTTCTCTTTGGACTTATTATGGTTAATTTGGAATTTGAGGTTCTTCAGATCCTCCTTTAGCTCCTCTATTGTTGGATCTGTCTTCTGATACTGGTTCTCTTCTAGTTGTAAGGTTTCCTGCAGAGCCTCTACCTGGGTTTGTAACTTCTGTTTTCTTAAGGGGTATTTCAAATGTGGTAACAGTGAGTCCACAAATAATTTCTTATATTGCATGTTAGTAATTACATATTTCAACTTACCCTTCAACCATTTGAACCTCTAATCAATCTCCCAAATAGACTCACCTGGTTTCTGCCTGATTTCAGTCATTTCATTCATGTACTGATCTTCTGAGTTAGGTTTTTGAAATTCATTTATCAATAGCTTCTTCACATATGAAATAGTCCTTGTCACCCTTGGTGGACTGTTTACAACTAGGATCATGTACTAATCTAGTGCGCGGTCTCTTAGCGTGATATCTAATTGCGCAAGTTTTGTATCCTTGTCTGTGATCTTCTTTGATTCCCAAATCTTCTCATAGATGAATAGATGCTTTTCAGGGTCCTCTAATGCCTCTCCTCGAAATTTTGGTAACCTGATGGTGGGATCATGTCCTACCATCTTAAATAGTGTTGAAATACTACCTCCATGTGGTGTATATACTTGATAGTTACTTCCTGAACTAGATCCTCTAGTTGTTTCTCCTTGTTTGGATGCATTTATTGTTGTCTTTCTTCCACTAAAATTTGTTTTTCTAACTGGTGGTGTTCTTTCTGGTGTACTAGTTGCACATGGGGTTATAGGTTTCACACTAACATTGACCTGGATTGGAGTTCTTTCTTCTATTCCTTCCTTTGGACCTCCCATTTTCCTTTCATATGTTGCGTGCAATATTTCCTCAGTCTACTCCACAACTTGAAGATCCTATACCTCTTTCTCATCACTTGCCAATACCTCTCTATCAACTATGGCTCTATTCTTGTTATTCATCTTATATTGGTTAGGATACTTGGCTCTCACTTTAGAGACCTAGGTTCAAGTCTTGACATCAAAACCATTTGTTGGTTATTAATCTTTCTATCTACTTCTTGGGATGACCCAGGTTCATATCTGAACAGGTTTCCAACAAAACCCTCTAAAACTATCGACCTTCCTAGTAAACTAGAAGGAAACACAACACACAAAATGTACTACAAAGTCTCACCTGAGATAGTTCTATGGGTGACTACAATGCTCAAGTGCTTGCAGTCTAGGAATGAGTGGGGATCTGGGATTTACTTGATCTTCTTCAGGCCTTAAATTGGTTATTCCTTCTATTATTCTTAAGATTCATTCATCTTTTAAGCCCATGCACGCATTATAACATATCTAACTGAACCATTCATCCATCCATTCATAATTAACTACTGACAGAAGGTAAATATGCAATAAAAAACACACATAACATAGGTTTTTCTGTGGTTCACCCCCTCCTGGGCTATATCCAAAAATATCTGGCTTCTCTGCTCTTTTATTTGGTTTTCTGCAAAATATGGCACTGCATGCACTACATATTTGATCATACAAACATGGAAAAGGTTCAACAACCTCTGTGAGGAAAAATAGATCACACCAGCCTCCTCATCCTTTGTTCTAACCCTCAAAATCTGGCCTACTTGGCTCTTCTACAACTCAACAACTTACAAAATTATATCAGAACTACAATAACCAAACTGAACTAGTATCCAAACTAATCTAAACCAACAAGAACAACTTGGAACCACCAACCCCTGACCTAGACCTCCTAGGTTCTTATTTATGTTATTTTACAAGCTTATTAGTTGTTACAATCTCTTACCAAAAACCTAACCCTAACATGGTTAGGTTTTCTTACCTGCGTGCCTTGCATGCTTTTCTCCTTTGCATGTGACTTTCCCTTACATGTGCTGCTTTTACTACCGGTTGTTCTTCTCCAAAATTGGGTTTTACCTTCCAAAAATAGACCTTTCCTCAAACTAGGCCTGTGCCCAACAATCCATGTGAGGAGGAGATGGATTTTTTGAGGATAGTATGTTGGGTCATAACGTTGTCCCATCCTTTTTTTCTTGAGGATTGTATGGTGAGGTATGCTCATTAGTTTCCTTTCAACCCACATATGCATGACCAAGGGTTTGGAGAGATTCCTCCAGGGATACCTCCTAACATAGGCTTCAAGCATACCATTGGGTTTGGTTTACCCATGATCGATGAGATAATGGATGAGGTTCATGGTGCCGTGTACCTTTCTAAGATTGAATTACATTCAAGGTACCATCCAATCAGGATGAGAGAGAAGGCTCTGTGGGTACATTAGGATAAAATTCCTATCATATGGGATTGACTCATAGATATTTCAGTTAATTGGAAGTCCTAACTCTTGGTGGAATATTCCAAGAATGTGTTCTCTTGTGAGTTAATGGATGTCCACATTTAGGATGAAATGTACTGAGTGGTGGATGAAAATCTATTATATAGGTCGCATATATTTAGTCCCTAAGTCCAAATTTAAGGAGAAGATCATGAGGGTTATGCATGATACACCTTGGGCAGGGCATACTGGGTACTTAAAAACTTACCAAGAGATTACAGAGAGGTTCTCATGGAAGGGCCTCAAGGATGATGTGTTGTGACATGTGAGGGAGTGTATGACTTTTCAGCAAAAAAATTCAAAGCATACTCATCCTACATGATTATTGCATCCTTTACTCATTCCATAATAGAAGTGGGAGAGTGTGTCGATGGATTTAATCATAGTTCTACCAGAGGTGCTTGGTAGGGATTGAATTTATGTAGTTGTTGGCCGGGTGACCAAGTTTGAGCATGTATTTGTGATCTCATAGGAGTATGGCACTGCATGTGGTAGAGTTGTTTTTCAAGGAGGTTTTTAGATTTCATGGGATGCCAGAGTACATTTTTAGCGAGCGGTATAACAACTTTCTCAGTGCATTTTGGTAGGAGATGTGCAGATTAACAAACATAATGTCCCCAAAAATTAGGACATTATAATATTTGAGGTTTCTACATTGTTTTGGGGTTGGATATTTTCACCAGCGACATACTCTCATACTTTTCTCTTCACTCTCATTCTCTAGTCTAGCTACTCTCTCTTTAAGCAAGGATAGTCATTGTATTGGTTGTGGATGTGTTGATTGCAGTGCAATCAGCCCTTTGGCAAGCCTATAATAAAGAAGTGTTGTGTTTGTTTATAAACCTTCGTTCATGTTGGTATCTTGTTTTATTTTTACCAAAATCGATTTAAAAATGGTATAAAGAAGAGATAGGGTCTTATTCTCTCATTATTCATGATCATTTTTAGCAAAATCAATTTGGAGAGCTCTTGTATCTTGTTTGGATCTAAGACTGAAAACACTTGAGTATATTGGGTTCGGTTGGTAAAAATATCCACCCCAGCTGATCAAGAAGGAGATATTGCTCAGATATCACACATGCTTTCATTGTGCAGAAGGAAGATTTTTTTTATTTTTTATTTTTATTTTATTTTTATTTTATTTTTTCTGAGTTGTGTGGGCTTTTGCAGAATTTTTTTGGTGTTGTGGAAGCCATTTGATTTCAGGGTTTTTGGACTTGTTTTCTCTAGAAAATATCATTATTACCAGGTCATGCGGGTGGATGAAATAGGATGAATTTCTTTTTACTGATTGTGGGGATCTAAAGGAGGGTTTCGTGATAGTATGCTCTATTGTTCACGGTGTATTCTTACTGCCATAAGTGCATAATGAGGATAGATTAAATGGATTTTCTGCCATTATTTGTTGCTTGTGGGAGTTACCGAGGAAGTTTGTACTTTCTCTTTGAAATTCATGGGGTCTTTAGAGGAGGATAGACCAATTATATCAGACCGTGGAGTTTCCCAGAAGGGGGACAAATCATTGAATATCATATCATAGCTTCATACATATCACCCTACCTTTACTTATCTCAATTTCATTCATCAAATCATGCCTATTAAAGGTTGTTTGTGGTTCCTAGAAGGAATTTGTTACAACATGTCTATTGTTTCCCATGTATGGATTTTCTACAGGTCAGAAACAATTGATTAAATTTGATTATTTGTTGAGTATTTTTGTTGTGACAGTCAGTTACATGTTAGAAATAAAGGACACATTTGATAGTATTTATTGAGTTTAATATTGCTAAATATGAATGAATGAGTCTGTAATCTATCTCATTATATGGATTGTTGTCTTCTTTTGCCATTTAATACAATAAACCTCTTTTATGTGTGCTAAATATATGATTTCTTTGTTTTGAACTATTTGACGAAATACTTGAACCAAATAAGGATTAAAACACACAAGTAGTTAACACATAACATATCAACAATGAAACTATTTGAGGAAAGTTCTGAACCAGGCAAACACAAAACTTATCAGCAGTAACACAAAAACCCAAAAACAGTATAAGAGGGGATATTATAGTGGTATGGAATCTAGTATTCATGCTAGCCTGTGAGTGCATGCTATCTTAATGTTTCCGAAGAATGGGACATATATCACATATAGGAGACATGGAAGGGTTGATAACACATTTCATTCAGAGTTATAATAAAAAACAGAAGGAAGCATGGGGGACATAATGATCCATCAGAGAATAAAGTTTTGAATATTTTGAATGACTTGGAAAGGGGGCAATAAAAAATGGTTCATCTACTTACTCAACTTATAACCAATAATCAAGGGAATTAAAATAATGCAGGTAAAAATGGTTCATTAGGAACTAGTGGTAGCCATGGTAACAATGGGACTCATGTTGAAGGGATAAAAACTCACATCCCTACACATAATAATGTTGGTACTACTAATAGAGTGACTCCTAGAACTCTCTTACCTCATTCCTTGGAGGGATGGGATGCTAAAAAATTAAGTATGGGAAGGACAAGGTGAAGGGTTCACTCATTGTTTGAGGGAGTATCAGATTCTTGGTGATGAATTTCATGCATCTATATATTTATAGGATTTTTTCACCATAAAGTACAGGAATAGGCCAAGGGATTACAACAGAGTCCCACAAAATTGGGAGCTTTAGCCAAAGGTTGGGAAATTATCTATCCCTTACTTTGATGGCTCTAGAAAAAGAACTGACAATGCTCTAGAAAATTATCTATTCCTTAATAAACCCCATGATGGAGACATAGGCCATCGAGTATGCTAATTTTCATTTATATGGAGAGTCCCATGAGTGGTGGTACCATGAGATAGTTACATTGGGTCATGCTAGCATCACCTCATATATGGACTTCACATTGGGGATTATGGACTGGTTTGATAAGAAGGATTGAGAGTTGCAATTAAGAGAGATGGCATATATTAGGTAGAGAGGGACAATGGTTGTTTACATTTCATAGTTTCATAGGACCACATTCATGGTGATAGATGTGTCAGAGCATAGGATAATTATTCTTTTTATTGAAGGACTAGCCGAACTCCTGTGTAGTTGGGTTAAGGCATTCAAATCAATATCTTTACAAGATTCCATCATTAGAACATGAGACATGGAGTATGCATTCCCAAAGAAAAAATTTCCTCTGAAACATTTCCTTCTTCATAAAAATAAATAAAATAAACCCTTCCATAAAGAGTGGATCAAGAGAGATAAGTCGAATGTTGAGGCTAAAAAATAATTGAGAAGGAAGAAACTTTGTTTTAGCTATAAGGAGCTTTGGGAACTGGGTCACAAGTGCATCGTTAAGGGTAAGGTGCATTACATAGAAGTACTTTTAGATAGAGATGGGGAAGAGTAGGCGGGACAGGATCAGGGAAGCAAGCATAGAAGTATGGATGATGAGAAGCCATGTGTGGAGGATAAGGGTGGGACTATTTCCACTCTATCAAGAGTTCCTATATTTCACACTTTCAAGATCCATGGATTATTACAAGGACATCGTGTCACTATTTTTATTGATGGTGGGGAAAACCACAACTTCATTCACTTAGCTTTGGTGGCTAGGAGAAGCATTCCTACAGAGGACTTTGAGGGGTTTAGTGTTGTGATAGCCGATGGGCACAATATGACTTGCACTCAAAAGGTTCCACAATTGGATGCGATGTTGGGAAACTACACTGTGACAGATGAATTCTATGTGGTTGAACTGGAAAACACAAATGTCATATTGGGTGTTGAGTGGATCTATTCCCTGGTAAAACATTTACATAACTACCAAACAATGGAGTTGGAATTCAGGGCAAAGGATGGTAAAAGGGCGGTTCTAAGGGGCATGTCCAATGGTGCTCCTAATATTGTTTCAATCAAGTAAATGGAGAGTATATTCAGGCACATAGATGTAGATTGTGCAACAGAGTGTTTGATTACATCTAAGAAGACTTCATATAACAACCGTATTTATCATGTAGATATCAAGGCACTATTGGGAAAACATGACGACATTTTTGGAGAGATTCCTACATGGAGACCTCATGACAAAGGATTTGATCACACTATTGAGTTAGAAGAAGGGGAAAAATCGATGATAGCTACTCTTTAAAAGTACCCAAATAATCTCAAGGATTAGATAGAGAAGGCCATCGAGGAGTTGTTAGAGATGGGACATATTAGACCTAGTTCCAGTCCATTTGCTTCTTTAGTAGTCTTGGTTAAGAAGAAGGAAAAAACTATGAGGATGTGTATTGACTATGTTAAAGTTTTTCTTATACAACTAGCAGTTACGATTCTTCTTTCATTATTATAAACATTTAGCACATTATCTACATAAATAATATCACTGAAAGAAAGGCAATCACAAAAACAATAGAGACACACAAATTATCGTGGGAAACCCTCATGGGGAGAAAACTCAAAAAAACTTCCTCAATATAGATAGACCAAAGACCAAACATAAGATCCTCATCTACTCCTTCACTAGGAATAGTATTGCACCACTTAACCAAGAAATACAAAGACACAAACCAAGAACCTTCCTTGATGTCACACTTAGCTGCAATAGTATTTCATTCAAGATTTATGCACTTCTTCATAGATGCAGAGCTAGTGTGGTGAGTGTTCAAATGAAACACCAACCTCACATATAAATACAAGTTGTGAGGTGGTTCTAGGGTTGTGAATCTTCACTTGGTGGATTCGACTTCTCCTAGAAGTGTCCAAATCCACTTTACAATTACTAGGGGTTAACTTTACAAATACCACCATACAAATACATGTTGATCAATCCACAAAAGTGGATTTTATCTATACAATAATGACTCAAATATAATTAGAATATTCTTCGAAGTTACAATATTTCAACGCTCCCCCTTAACAAGAGGGGTATTTTGCTGACAACATTAATAAAACCTGACTAGACTCAATACAACATCAAGAGGAGGGGACATCGTCATCAACATCGGGAAAAATGTCGGTCATATCTATAGGTCATCAAAAAATTTTCTCATCATCAACATCAGTAGGAAATGAAAATCATCATCATCTATAGCATGGAGTTGGATTAACATCATCATCATCAACAACATGAAGCTAGAACATCAACATCATCAACAACATTAAGCTGGAACATCATCATCATCAACAACAACAACATGAAGTTGGAACATCAACATCATCAACAACATGAAGCTGGAACATCATCATCATCATCAACATCATGAAGATGGAACATTAACATCATCAACAACATGAAGTTGGAACATCAACATAAATGCGTGGCAACAAAATGAGGCAGGTGCATCAACAACAACATTTGTGGTACTCTGACAGACTTTCCTTACTGGACCTTGGGGATATTTCTAGGAATCATAATATTCCATAGGATATAAAATCCTAACAAGATACCATGTGGTACTCTGACAGATCGTTCTTACCGGACCTTCGGTATCTTCCCAAGAATCATAAGATTCCATATGATATAAAATCCTAACTGAGCTACCACTACTGACCACAGATGGCATATACATGCACAGTTACATTGACAGACCGTCCTTAATGGACCTTTGGGATCTACCTAGTGATGATCAATCCCCTAGGATATAAAATCCTAACTGAGCTACCCGTTGTTGGTCATGATACCATAGTATCATCAATATCACTCCCCTTTTCAAGGGAGGTCCTTTCAGACTACACCAAGCTTATATCCAAAGTAATCAAACTTTACACGAGACAGAGGCTTAGTCAACACATCTACAACCTACTCATCTATGCCAACATATTGGAGCTTTACAACTCCCTTCTGCACCATGTCACAAATGTAGTGATACCATATATCTATGTGCTTCATCTTATCATGGAACACTGGGTTCTCTGTCATCATTATGCAACTCTAGTTATCACATAGAATCATTGTATCTTCCATATCCATATCGAACAAACCTTTCAACAGCTTTTGAATCCATATGGCTTCAAAACTGGAAAAACAAGCTGCAATTTACTTCACTTATTCCGTGTTGAGAGAAATACTGGACTGCTTCATTCTTTGCCATGAAGTCATGGATAACCCTAAAATGAAACAACAGCTTGAAGTTCTCTTTCTTTCTAAAGCACTTCCAGCCCAATCTAAGTCAATATAACCATACAGTTTGAAGTCATGATCTCCAATATAACAGATACCATAATCCAACGTACCCTTAAGGTATCTCATAACATGATTTGAAGCTACAAGGTGAACACATATGGGATCTATTGGCACGTGGGTAGACCCAGGGTTCATCTCCAAGAGCGCACCAACATGCCCTAAGTACTGGCCCTTTCAGTAGCACCTGCGAAACAGGTACAGTCTCACCCGAAGTAGCTATGAGGGGGTTGCAGAACATAAATGTCTAAAACTAGGGGAATATCAAGTGGTCCTTATTACAACAACAACATAACATGCATCTACCATTCACTAGCTAGATCTATCCTTCACAGCTATAGATATGATCTAATACAATAGTGAATATAACAATATAACAACAACAAAGCTCAAAGTGTCAATCACACACACAACAATAGATGTACGTGGTTCACCTTCTCTCTAGGGCTACGCCCACAAAAATGTACTTATGGTATATTAAGATAAAGCTTACAATTCTGATCTACACTCTTGGCCAATAGATCCTCTCTTCTCCATATCTCTTCCTCTCTCCCTTCCTACGCACCCAGCTATAGGAATTGATCTTTACACCCAGCTGAAGATCTTACAATACCATAAGGCTCTCTCTCTCAACACTTCTCTCACCCTTAATACAATATTATCCCAATGAAAAATAATCGACAACAAGGCTTAACCATAGTACCGACCTGACCTAGGTCCTCTCGACCTCTATTTATACATTACAATCCCTCACCGACAACCTTAGGTCGAAACCTAGGTGTCAAAACCATAATTACCAAAACCCTAGGCGCCTACAACCCTAGGTCAACATGACCCATTCTTTTCGGACTTTGCCAACCTCCCTTTCCTTCTCCATCTCGCGGTGCTCCAAGGCATCTAATGATAGATTTTTCCACTTCCTGAGTCATCCTCGATCCATCTTCCTTGATGATTTGTCATCCTCAATCTCCTCATCCAACGGCTTGTTTTTCCGCACTTCGCTCCATCTTCTCCGTTCTTTTGCTCACTTCGACACAGTGATAGCCACTGTGTCTCCCACGAAGCTCTCTTTTTACCTTTTCTTCCTCGTTCTTCGCTTCCTTCCATAACCCAGGGCCAACAGGCCCCCAACAATCACTTGTGACTCATCCCCAGGCACTTGAGATCTGATCCTCTTGTTTTTCTTTGAATTTTGACTTGGCAATGCAACCATTGATTTCTTCTTTATGCCTCCTTTCCATACTTGTGAGGACTACCTTTTCTGTGTCTAGTACCCAGTTTCAAATGCACCTGGTACCTGGAACCTTGTCTTCTTGATTCTACTAAGAGTTGTGAGGCAACGAGTTGTCATAGTACAACTTTAGCCGACTCCCATTCACCAAGCCTTCCTTCCAGTCTCCTTTTAATGTCTTTAGCTGTGAAAATCCTCCTTCTGTAACATAGACAATCTCATATGGTCCGAGCCAATGAATTCTGAACTTCCCAGGGTGTTTTATAAACTTACTGTCATATAGCAGGACTAAATCACCTTGCTTGAATATCTTCTTCTTGATGTGTCTGTCATGATAGGATTTTTCTCGTTCCTTATGAATTTGTTGATGGAAGCCTGCAATGAATTTGTCTTCTTCTAGTTTGACCAACTGTGATAGCCTCTCATGAATAGCGCCACTATCATCCCTATCTATAAATCCAATAATTCTTAAGCTTGGTACCGAGTACTCCATTGGGACAATAGCTTCAAGACCATACACCAACTTGAAAGGGGTTTGCATTGTTAATCTCTTTCAAGTGGTTCTATAAGCCCAGAGTACTGTTGGTAGTCTTAAATCCCAGTCATCCCTATTCACTCTGCAAATATTTGTCAATTCTATATCCAAGATCTTGTTGAATGCTTCAACCGTTCTGTTTGCTTGTGGATGATAAGGTGTACTCTTCTGATGGTGGACTGCAAATTCTTCAGTCAGGGCTTCAACTGTCTTATTGATGAATTGTGTACCTTGATCACTCATAAGGACCTCAGGGCATCCAAACCTGGTTATTATGTCATCGAATATAAAACGTGTAGCTGTAGTTGCACTACAGTCCTTGACTACTCTTGCTTCGGCCCATCTAGTCAGGTATTATGTCGCAGTGATAATATACCTTGCTCTTGTGCGATTTTCTGGTGGGTTTATAGGTCCCACAAAGTCAATGGCCCATTTTTCAAATGCTTGTAAGGTCATATGTGGTGCTAATGTCATCTCATCTCTTCGGGATGGTTTTCCAAATCGTTGGCATACATCGCATGCTCTAGCATATTATTTAGCATCTCTGTGTAATGTAGGCCACCAAAGGCCATCTTGCAGAACCTTTTGCGCAATTGCTTTTCCTGCATAATGTTCTCCTGCAATGCCTTCATGATCTTCTTCGAGGATCATAGGGAATTATACCTCCATCACACATCTTCTTAGGATCTCATCAGGTCCCATTTTATATAGCTAACCAACTACTAGTGAAAAATCTGCAACGCGCACCACTAGCCGTTTCTTCTGCGGAATTGTGTATTCGGCTGGAGCTATTCCTATTGACAGAAACTGAACTATGTCTATGAAGTGGTCATCAATATTTCTAATGGTGAGTAGCTATGCATCTGGTAGTGTTTCCTCCAGACTGGTATGTTCTTCGCCATGCTCCAACCTCGACAGGTGGTCTGGGCCCTTATTCATTCTTCTTGGCTCAACTATGATCTCAAAATCATATTCTTGAAACAGGAGAAGCCATCTGCATATTCTCCCCCCCAACACAAGCTTTTTGACTAGGTATTTTAGCGCAGAGTGATCAATAAACATTTTAAAGTGTCCTCCCAACAAGTAGTGGCAGAATTTCTACAATGCATACACCATGGCTAGTCCCTCTCTCTCTATAGTAGTGTAATTGATTTCAGCTGTGGAGAGATTTTTGCTGGAAAATGATAATGGATGATCAATGTCCCCTTCTCTAGTTTGTGCCAGTACTACTCCTAATGCAATAAAATATGCATCAATATGCACATGAAATTCCTTGCTCTAGTTGGGAAAGACTTGAATAGGCGCAGTGACCATCTTTTGTTTCAGTGTGTTGAAGCTCTGTTGGCATTCGTCTGTCCAACCAAACTGACAGTCTTTCTTTAATAACCTCTCCATTGGTGCAGTAATCTGAGCATATCCTTTGATAAATTTCTTGTAATAGCCAGTATGTCCTAGCGCAGTGCGCAGTTGTTTGACTAATGTAGGTGGCGGTAAATCAACTATAATTGCAATTTTGGATGGATCCACCAACAATCCTTGCTTGCATACAATATGATCTAATAATACTCCAAATGGTGAGAAGAAGATGCACTTCTTCAAATTCAAAGAAATTTGACACTGCTTTCATTTATCTAGCATTAGCCTTAGACATTCAATATGATTTTTCAACAAGCTAAAAATAGTCCGGTCACCAAAGTATGCTTCTAAAAACTTATGCAAAAATTCTTTGAATGCTTCAACCACCACCTTGGAAAAGATGGTTGGGGCATTCTTCAGTCCAAATGGCATTAGTTTATATTGGTAGGATCCCCACTCTGTGGCAAATTTAGTCTTATTACGGTCCTCCTTGGCGATGTGGATCTGATGGTATCCTGAAAACCCATCTATAAAAGAATATACTTCTTGGCCTCCCAAGTTATCTAGCACTTCATATGTGAAAGGTGTAGGGAAAGGATCATGTAGACAAGAATCATTCATATTCTTGAGATCTACGCAAATCCTAATATCACCTGTCTTCTTATATTACACTACCATGGGGCTAATCCACTCTGACTCTTCGATAGGTTCAATAATCCCTGCTTTCAGCATTCTGTCGAGCTCAATATCCACTTTTTCCTTATATTCCAGGTTCAATCTGTAGGGTATTTTCTTGATTGGCTTCATGTCTGGTTTCAAAGGTATTCTCATTTCTCCCATAGTTCCTTTGATTCCATTCATATCAGTGAACTTGGCCGAGAACAAGTCTTGAGAACAAGTCTTGATACTCATGCAATAATTCTGTGATTTTTTCAATGGTAGCAACGTCCCAATAATCTCCGACATTGGAAAGATTTGGTGTTTCCTCTGTCCCAATATTGAATTTCTTTATCTTTATCAGCTGTCCAATGAATGGCAGTTCAACTCCTAGTCCTTCCACATCTATTTGACCTTCTGTTTCCTTGATATTCACCTTCCTTGGGTCATCATATTTGTCGGCATTAATGTTGTAGCAGGTCTGCAATTTCTGGAGGGGTGAAATCCATTTATCCTCTTCTTGCTCCAAAGGGAGGCTAGATACCTCCTCAAATACTTTATGTCTCACCATCTGTAGTGCTTGATCTAGAAGGAAATTCATTGTCAAACAAAAAGGTGGTTATAAAATTCTGGATCATACCTTCCCATTCTGAAGTGACAAGGCACAACTCTGCTTGAAGGTACCAGTTAATCGGGGTGGTATCCAACATATTGACAAATCTGTGTACCCATTTTTCTCTAGGACTGTCACTCCATGCCTCTTCACATCTTCGTAAATGGTCCTTTGGGCAGCTTTGACCTATGTACCATGCTTCTTGACTTCCTTCTTGTGCTAAAAACCGCACTGTCATCAAAGTTCGGCATTGTCTCCAGTCTGTAATATTGCTTTTATGTGTCCCCCACCATCTCACTGGGGTGGATTTCATGGCCTCCTCCATTGGAAACAACCTCTGTTGTGTTGGTACACTTGTCTCAAATTCTGATAAGAAGTTCTCTAAGGGGTTCATCCCATAAAATGTGGGTAGATTACTCACTATTGTGCGAATCCAATGAACTTCTCTGGTCAGCCTAGCACATATTCTTGTAGATACTTCGTACATTTGGTTTTGCCAGTTCTCTAGTGTTTCTTCTGAGTCAGATGAACATGTGCTATCACTTTGCCAGCTCAGATTTCTGTCAGCTGTAGGGTTGATATAATCCAACTGTCTCGCTGTTAATTTGTAGATGTTTTCTAGTTCAAATGCGTGGTCCTCTTCTCTGATAGGTTCCGTGTATCGTGGACCTTCATCTGGATCTAAAGGAACAACGAACCTAAGGCTATCTTTCTCAAATGTCATGCATCATTTCTTTAAATCAACAACAGTGGAATTGTCGAAGGCCCAATTGATTCCTAACAATGCAGGGTAAGGGAAACAATCATCAACAATTTCAATTACCTCAAAATTTGCGAAGGTTCTTACTCCATTGATGTCCACTGGTACATGCTCTAATCGTCCAAATGGGATGACAACTTGCTAATTAGCCATGCGAAGCTTGATAGGGGAATATATCACCTTGGGTTTTCCCATCAGTTCCCAAGTCTTCTTCGTCATGACATTGACTTTCGACCCTAAGTTGAGGACCACATAGTCTATCTCATACTCTCCTATCTGAGCATTCAAGTGTAATTATTTATTTTTCCTTCTCCTTTTTTCCAATTTGGTGCACTGCTCTATTTAGTAAGGGGTCTATTTTTCCTAGTTCATACCGCTTGATTAAATCTTGTAATTCTTGTACAACGCCTTTATCTTGAATTAACTTAACACAAATGTTCAAGAATTCCATGAGTTTGCTTACCTCTTTCCCTTCTGTTGGTGATGCATATGGATCAAATGCCTGAGGCATGCCATATTATTTGATTTCTGGTTGTCTCTTTGATGATGATCCTTGATTTCCTTTGAGATATTTTCTTGCCTCCTTGAATATATGTCTTTCTTTCTTAGCATCGAACATTGGGGTCTTTTCTGTAGCTTTCCTAACTCCGTGGTTATTTTTAATCTTTCCTTGGGTTGCTCTGTCTTCACCTCTAGAAACACCTCCTCAAGTAATAAAAACAACTCTAGGGTATGCTCCGCGAGGTTTAGAATATATTAGTTGTACTTGTGGGTTATGTTGGGGTCCTCGTCTTTCTTGAAGTTTAGCCAGTAGCATAGGGCATTCTTCTATGACATGCTCGAAGGAGTTACAAACAGGTTGTGCAGGGATTCTGACAATCCCTTGCTAAATGTCCTGGCTGGGTGCAATTGTAACAAATTATTTGTCCTTGGCCTCGGCCCATACCTCCTCCTCATCCTCATCCTCTGTAGCCACCATGAGGAGTGAAATTTCCTCTCCTTGAAGAGTTGTATTGTGAAGTGTTTCCCTCTTGTTGTACTTCACCTTGAATCTTGTATATGTCTCTCAAACTTTCATGCATGAGATCATAAGCTCTACAATCCTGATCATCGTGCCCCACTGATTTACAAAATGTACAATACATGTTTGTGGGTGTTTGGACATACTTCTGCATGTAGTAGCACTCACTTGGGCGATGCCTATTTCTGCATACATCCCACCGGGGTAGGTTAACTTTCTTTAAGGGGCTTGGTGCCCCTGATGCCAAGTACCCATGAAATAAGGGATAGTGTTGCTTATAATGGTCTTCAGATCTACATCTTACACACTAGATATCTTCCCTTTTGTCTTTTCCCTTATCTTTCTTCATATCCTCGACTTGTAAAGACAAAATAGTTAGCTAGCTCATGATCTGGCTAATGCCTGAGCTAGATTCTCCCATCGGTGATAATTCAATATTCATGGCGATATCCAAATCTTCTTCCTGAGATGCAATCTTCTGTTGCATCAAAGTGATTCTTATGTGTGGTAACAACGCAACGATGAACCACTCTTTGTTCTGTTCATCGAGGATCTAGAAAGTTAATCAGCATGTCAGGGTCTTGAATCTCTAGTTGAACTCCCAAACAGGTTCTGCTACCTTTTGTTAAATCTCTTTTAGTTCCGTAATACATTGTGAATCCGACTTAGGTTTCTTAAAATCTGTAATCAACGCATTCTTGATCTCATTCAGGGGCTTAGGCTATGCTAGTCCTTGGACAAGTTTCATGTACCAGCTCAGTGTGCAGTCCCTTAGAATAGTGTTGAACTGGGTTCTCTTGATGGCTTCATCAGTGATACTTTTAATATTCTATACAACTTCACACAAAAACCAATGCTGATTTGGATCCTCAGATCCATCTCCTCTAAAGATAGGGAGTCTCATTTCATCTGCCATAAAGCTAACTAGGGTTCTTATCTGAGTAGATGTTGGGCTACTGGTAATGGTACCCTGAAGACTCTTGTGGTTCTGACTATTCTGACTGCTAAGTACTATTGGGACAATAGGAGGATTAACGTTACTTACTTCAGTAGTTCGTGTAGTTCTCAAGGTTTATGTCTTGCTTTGGCGCAGTTCTTCAGCTTCCCCTTCTTCTCTTCTGGTGGGCTCTGGATGCTCTTCATCGGTTAGATCTACCTCTTCTCCGCTCTAGCAACCTTCTTCTCCGTAGTTTTGCTTAAACAAATTCTCAAGGAGAACTCCTCGGAATACTTTCCCACTACACGTATGTCATACTTCTGTGTCATTGTCATTGTCCAAGATCTTGAACATTATCCTTTTTAGGTATGATCAATCTATTGTATCTTCAAGATGTGGTTTTCATGCAAGAGCATCTCGATTCTTAGCTTTAGGAAGTGATTTTTTTTTTCTCTGGGTCCCTTGAAAATGTATCTCTCTGCTTGACTATATGATTATGTTCTGTCAACAAAAAACGTAGTGATATATCCTCCGATGGTACTATCAAACCAGTGATCTACTACTCTAGATACATCATTGTCAACTCTCTTGACCTTATGGATCAATGCTGGTGTCCAAACCACAGTGGGTCTAGATCTGATTTCAAACTATGTGTCAGCTAACCTAGCCAACCACTCATGTAGCTCCTGATGGATTCCTCCAAAGAAGATCTCGTGAATGTCGGTGAATATGTATCTTTGTAGCCAATCTTCAGTGCCTATTTTAGGGTTCTTGTTCTGGGCTTCAGTGAAGTCCTTCTCTTGATCCTCTACCCACTTTTGAATATCTATCTTCGAAGGGAACCACCTTGAAATTCCCTTAAAAAGATTCAAGTCCCAGCAACAAAACCATTTGTTGGCACATGGGCAGACCCAGGGTTCAGCTCCAAGAGTGCACCAACAAGCCCTAGCTACTGGTCCTTTAGGCATCACCTACAAAATAGGTGCAGTCTCACCTGAAGCAACTAGGGGAATATCAAGCGGTCGTTATTACAACAACACCATAACATGCATCTACCATTCACTAGTTAGATATATCCATCATAGCTATAGATCTGATCTAATACAATAGTGCAGATAACAATATTACAACAACAGAGCTCAAAGTGTCAATCACACACACAACAACAGATGTACGTGGTTCACCCTCTCTCTAGGGCTACGTCTACAGAACTGTGTTTATGGTATATTAAGATAAAGCTTACAGTTCTGATTTGCACTCTTGGCCAACATATCCTCTCTTCTTTGTCTCTCTTCCTCTCTCCCTTCCTGCGCGCCCAACTGCAGGACTTGATCTTCGCACCCAACTGAAGATCTTATAATACGAAAAGGCTCTCTCTCTCAGCACTTTTCTCACCCTTAATACAATATTATCCCAATGAAAAATAATAGACAATAAGGCTCAACCATAGTACTGACCCGACCTAGGACCTCTTGACCTCTATTTATACATTACAATCCCTCACCGGTAGCCTTAGGTCAAAACCTAGGTGTGAAAACCCTAATTACCAAAACCCTAGGTGTCTACAACCCTAGGTCAACTTGACTCATTCTTTCTGGGCTTCACCAGCCTGTCTTTCCTTCTCCATCTCATGATGCTCCAAGGCATCTAATTCTGGCTTTTTCCATTTCCTGAGTCATCCTCAGTCCATATTCCTTGATGATCTATCATCCTCGATCTCCTCATCTAACGACTTGCTTTTCCGCACTTCGCTCCATATTCTCTTTTATTTTTCTCACTTCGACCCAGTGACAACCATTGTGTCTCTCGTGAAGCTCACTTTTTACCTTTTCTTCCTCATTCTTCACTTCCTTCCATAACCCAGGGCCAATAGGATCCACCAGTTACTGACTCAAGGTGTTCTAAACAAAGCATATATTTGTCCTAGTATTCGTCAGATACATCAATAAAAAAATCATCTGTCTGTATAGAGTAGCATCAACTAACTCTAACGAAGTATCAACCAAGAGCTTCAAATTCATCTCCATGGGTGTGGCCATGGCTTTACATTCCAACATGCCAAAATTATTCAGTATTTCAACTGTATACTTCCCTTGGTTAAGGAATATCTTCTCTAGGCTCTGCCAAAATTCAATACCTAAGAAATAATGCATCGGGCCTAGGTCTTTCATATCAAATTCTATAGCGAGATTCCTTTTGCAATCTCTGATGAACGTTTCTTCTCCTGTCAATAATAAGTCATCCACATATAGTAGCAATACAACTAGTTCACCATTCATAACCTTGAAGTAAAGATTAGAATCAACTTTACTCTTGGTAAAGTCTAAGCTTGTCAGGAAACTGTCTATTCTACCATACCAAGATCTCAAAGCTTGCTTCAACTTGCAGACATGAGTCTTACTATCCTGTAATTCGAAATCAAATTTTTCACATCACATTGTACGAATTTGGTACACTTGCTCAAATACAACTCAATTTGCATAATCATGTGTTGGTTCTATGTGCTTTCTGCAAAGCACTATTTGTCTCACTTCTTAAGAGTATGTCCTCTAGTTTTTCTGCAATTTTTCCTTCTGGAACTAGGAATCTGCACCTACAATTGTTATTTATGAAGCTGAGAATGATTTCTCTATTCTCACTATAGTTGTTGAAATATGAGAGTAGCTCTTCTATTTTATCATATGAAACTGAGAGGGTTGATACTTAAGGTAGCTTTTCTTCTTTCATGGAGGCAAATCAATCTAAAATACATGGATTGTTCCCTCTGAATCTCATACTGTATTAGAATCATGGTTGTTATCATTGTATTTACGAACACTTGAACTATTTCTTTGATTACTGGAGAAAGTGTCTCATGATAGTATTCTCCCTCTTGTTGGGAGAATTCTCTGGACACAAATTAGGATTTGTACATATTTATAGTGTTATCTGCAACATGTTTGATCTATTATATTAATCTTGGAATTCACCATCGAATTCCCTTCTAGTCTCAGGGAAAAATCCACATCCCAGTCCTTTTGGCTGGCTTCCTCCTCTATCATTGAAACAAGGGAATCTTCTTAGGATATTTCATTTCTCCTAGAGGTCTCTGAAGCTATGATATAGTCTTCTCAACTCATGACATCTTTCTACCAGTCCTAGAAGATGTCTCTTTTTCCCATCTGATCCTTTCTGATATCAGGCTTACTCTAAGTCTTGATTTATTACGAGTCTATAGAAACTTCATAATCTCTGTAGGATATACTTAGTGTTGAATAACAAGTCTTAATATGAAAATTTGAGTCAGAATTCAAACTAATTATGCTTCCTATCAAGGTGGCTTCATTATCCATTGAACAAGTATAGTGTCAGTTCTATTCTAATGTTCGATCATCTTTGGAGCCTTCTGCTCCTTAGAATCAATCTCCATATGAGATACTCTATATCTCAAAAGTAGATTCTTCTTCATCTTATTTGGTACATATATCTATACGGTCATGTATACGGCTTGGATAGTTTGCTCCATGTCTCATATAATATGTTTCCTCCTGCAACCGCCACTATAGATTCCTCAGGGTTATCACCCGTGACCTACGTGGAACAACGACAACAACATAAAAGATTAATACTCTTTATAATAATAATAAAAAAATAGTTAGAACAATTGTCACAATAGTTCCTTTAGAGATATCTCTTGTGACCTTCCTAAAACAAGGGTAAAAAGTAAGAAATACAATAAGAAGGAATGAGAGAAACACTCTTTTAGTGTTGTGATCAATCATTCCTCCATGGTAACCTACAAACAAAAAATGAATTTTCTCCTGGAGGAGATGTTAGTTGTATCTAGTAAATGACTACAATAAGAATTTATATCAATAGTGCTCACATGATACCAAGTATTCAATAACAAATATTTTCAAATATTGTTATCACAACTATAGTGTTTAGTAGTTATCAAACTTGATATGTGTAAATTTGAATCTTATCAATTTAATCAATCAAACCTAGAACCTAGAGTATTTTCCTCAAGAATGAGTGTGTTTATTTTCTTCCAAGTCTCCTTCACTCAATATGACAAGTACTTTCTTCAACCTATCCTTTGTACTAAGACAATATGCTATCTTGATAGAAATCTGAGTTAGGAAATAAACTCTATAATCTCAAATTTAATCAATCTAATACTTTGACTTTAATTTTGACCAGTGGTTACTGTGATAACTTGAAAAGATCAAAATGAACCCTAGATATTCATAAGATTACAATAATTCCATAACAAGTAGAGGCATATCAAAGTAATAAAACCTAGGGTGCATAGTTCCTCTGAATGTGCTGGATCTGATATCCCTCTGGATCTACAATTGTTGTTTAGACAAAATATCCTTTCTCCTACAAATACCCTTTAAAATAATGATACAATTTAAACATATGTAAGTACATACCTCTGACAACATAGATAGGTATTGGCACCATCCGACAACAACTATACTAAATAAAAAAAATTTAAAACTTCAAAGGTGATTCAAATTGTAACTTAAAGTTAGTTGGATAGTTGTTAGGGTAAGGAACACTAGGATAATAAAAATTAGTCCCAACATTTCAAAAAAACTTTCACTGCATATGGCATGATGGAACTGGCACTGCAACTAGAACTGATGCTACAACTACAACTGGTACTACAACTGCAACTGCAACCTAAGGTTTTATGAGGAAACCCAATTTTTTTCAAAATTCAAACTTTGGAATTCTGATCCAATGACTAGATGCACCCTCCTAGGGTGAGATCCAATGTCCTCCTTAAACAAGGAAAATGTCACACTTAGGGTTTATGCAGAAACCATAATTTTGCAACAACTGCAACATTGAAAAATAAGAGGGTGCACTGAGGCTAGTCACTTCTTATAAACTTTGAATTGGTCTCTTTCAGGAATGCTCTGATACCATGTTAAAATTTTACTTATAAAACTAGCAGTTACGATTCTTCTTTCATTATTATAAACATTTATCACATTAGTTGCATAAATAAGATCATTGAAAGAGAGGCATTCACAAAAAAAATAGAGACACACAGATTATCCTGGGAAAGCCTCACGGGGGAGAAAATCTAACAAAAATTCCTTAATATATATAGACCAAAGATCGAACAAAAGATCCTCCTCTAATCCTTCACTAGGAAGAGTAGCGCACCACTTAACCAAGAAATACCAAGACATGGACCAAGAACCCTCCTTGATATCACACTTAGCTACAGTAGCAGTTTCTCCAAGATTTGCACACTTCTTCATATATGTAGAGCTAGTGTGGTGAGTGTTCAAATGAGACACCATCCTCACATATAAATACAAGTTGTGAGGTGGCACTAGGGTTGTGACTCTTCACTTGATGGAGCCGACTTCTCTTAGAAGTGGCTAAAACCACTTTATAATTACTAGGGGCCAACTTTACAAATACCACCATACAAATACATGTTGACCAATCCAAAAAAGGGGATTTGATCTTATACAATACTTGATTTGATCATTCCACAAAAGGGGATTTTATCTATACAATAATGACTCAAATATAAGTAGAATATTCTTCGAAGTTACAATATTTCAATAGACTATAGGGCCCTGAATAAGAAGACTATCAAGAATAGGTTTCCAATTCCCAGGATTGATGAGCTATTGTATGAGTTGTTTTAATATCCCCTCTTAGTATTTGATATGATTTTATGAATTACGACTGATGTGTTTTATGTTTCTTGGTTCACTAAGTTTTTCAAACAGTTCCATTGCTAATGTATTTTGGTGTTAATGTGGTTCATAACTTTTGACAAGTAGTTACACAATGAAATTTTGGACTGCTGGTAAGTTTTTGGGTTTATTTGGTTCAGGATTGTTGTCAAAATTTTTCCCCATAATCACCCTCCTTGTCTGCCAAAGCTTCCTCTATAAATCACTAAGCATGTTTGCCATAGTTCGTTCCTCGCCCACCAAAGTAATATATTCTCTTAGAATATAGGAACTGGGTTACTGTGAGGATGAAGAGCTTTTATGAGGATGTAATCGAAAGCAAATAAAGAAATTTAAGAGACCATCATTCAAAGGGTTTATGCGGACAATGGATTGCACCAACCATGTTTGGCACATAAGAAGTTTATTTTCATTCAATATAAAAAGGCTATGACTACATTTGAAGACAATAACGATAACTTTATTCCATTGTTGTAACAATAAGTAGAAACCAACAAGAATAATTTTGGTTTATATATTATTCTGACCTATAAACGTTGACTTCATCTAAATGGCTACGATAGTAGATAAGACAAAATTTTAGATCTGTTATATAATATATCTAACCTCAAGGTTTACAATTAATTTGTAGAAATAATAACAGTATGATCCTAAACTAAACAATAGTAGTAATCAACACATAAAATCATATCTAATTAACCCTTCTGACCTATAGGTATTAATAGACATAGGATAATATGAATATTGGAAATATCTATGTGGAAGTGGCTTCTGTTTTGACCCCACGATTTGTTTGGACAGTCCTCACAACCCCACGCACAAAAAAGAGATTCCACAATCCTCTTATTCTAATACCCAAAAAAATCAGCAAGATTTTAGCCTCTTCTTAAATCCCCACGACTTGTAGGAAGTGACACAACCCTCCTAGTTCCACAAACTATAAGTGTATAAAAATCCCCCCTTCAGGATGCCACAAGTTGTAGATGAATAGTGTGACCTCCTTGAGAATTGCACGAGCTTCCAGATAAGGGAATGCCCCCTTCTTTACTTCCATGAACTTCTTGATTCAAGGTACAAACCCTTGTTAATATCTCGCTAACTATAGACAAGTGATTAATTCCCCTTGGATATGAATGGAGATGATTAAAAACCTTTATCTGTAGTGGGATGACTTCCACAATCATCAACAAACCCTGTAAAATTCCCACGAACTTTTAAACCCACAATATTTAGCAAAACACTTCCAAGAACTCTATCAATCCACACATTTTAACAAAGGATGGATCTTCTTCCTTCAATAATGAATACCTATGAGAAATTTGATTGATCTCTCCAACTAATCATCTAGGGTGGATTAGTTTCACCACTGAACCCAATTTGCTCAATGATTTTAGGCATGAAAGCCAAAGAAGCTACAAGAGTTCTCCAAAATCTATTTTGATAAAATGATCATGCATAATGAGAGAGTGAGCCCTAATCTCTCATTTATATCCTATTTTACCTTGTTCCTCAATGATTAATTGTAAAGTAACTTTACAATAAATTTCCATAATATTTCCCCAAAGTCACTTTATAACACCCTTTTTACTCCAAAAAGTGATTTATTTCAATTTAAAACATTTTCGGGCACTGGAAGTCACTTTTCATCCCCCCAATATTTAAATATTTTCATCCTGGTTCCAATGCGCTATTACACTAAGGTTCCCCTCTTAAATAATTTAATTAAAATAATGTTAAGTACCAAATACTGGCATATATAAACACCACAAATATTCACAAAACAATATAGAAGAAACCACTTTATTATAAGAAAACCCTTGAGATAGGGCAACACCATACAATGGATCTTTTTATGGAAGGGATCCTCTCCTATTCACTTGCCTCTTTGAGGGGGAGTCCTCCTATTGAGATACCACTCCAAATACAATACTTCTCAACTTGTCTCATTACATTGTTTGAACCCCTTTATATAGTGCTACCAACCACCTATGAACATTCTAGAGTAGGAACCTTATAGAAGTGGAACCTTCTAAGAAGTTCTCTTACATTTATTTTATCTAACTACCATAGTGGGCCTTGTTTAATACTATAGTGGACCTATTCCACCTTACATTGAATGACCTACACTATTCTCACTATCGACCCTCTATCCCGCACCCCCCCCCCACTACCTCTCTAGTTACCTAACATTCCACCCCCCTTATGAAAGCGTTTTCCTCAATGTTTGATATGAGAGTGTACAACCATATACTAGGGTCACATGGATAAGTGTGGACCATAGTGCTGAAGTATGTTAGAGAACAAGGTTCCCATGTAGAAATGAAAGCCACCATGCTAAAGTAGTCCAACCTCCATTGTAAACCGAGATCCCATATCCAAGTGCTCATGTGAAATTCACACAAAATATATCTGAACCCAATAACCAACTAAAAATGATGCTCCAAAGACTGACACCTATCATGTGGATCCAAATAAGAAGATCCATCCACATATTTGGAAAGGGTTGTAGTTGAATATGGAAGGAATAATACCATTGTATAATATGCAGGATGGACACTAATAATCATAGAGGGCTCATGATTTGTTACATTGATGTTCTGTACAAAAGGTGTAGTAGAATCATCAAATAAAATATGAAAGTGGTTGTCATCTTAGAAATGACAACTATCCATATATCAATCATCACAATCAGCCTCAAAATAAGACCAAGCATAGAATTATTGATTATATTCATCCTTTATGTCCTCCATAAGATATCTCTCCTACATGTTGTCCAAGGAATATGAATACTATGAAAACTATCCCCGAGGCCATCTACAAAGTCATGCAATGTGTCATGCATTTGGGCTTTGAATGCTTCAATCATCTGTAGAATTTCCTCGAGGGATTGGGAGTGAATAACCATTGGAAAAACCACATAAAATATACCAAAAGAAAGCTATGGAAATTTTCTATCCAATGGGTCTTATCTGCTAGCAATCTGAGCACCATGTGAAAAGTTATGGACTCTGCAATCCTGTCGCCATCACAAAAAACCCTCGAAAATGGATGATTTTAAATCAACAATATCTTCACTTCTGTAACTCCGTTTTGGATAAGTTATTTTTTGAATTTGGGTGAAATTGTGAGAGGAACTCATATATGTAATGTTTTTGAGCAAATTCCACCCCAGGTGCTACATAAATTAGAAAAATGTCGCGGTCGTCTGTGGAAAAAACCCTGAAAAATAACATATTTAAAAATGCTAATAACTTTACTTCTCAGACTCTGTTTTGGACGATTTTTTTATTTGAATTTTTCTCTAAGATAAAATCAGATATACAACCAATTTCTACAAAATTTCCACAAAATTACACATAATCATTCGTAATGTCATGACCCTCTTTGGCTTCTTCGAAAAAAAAACTACAAAAATAAAAAAAAAAAAAATTTCCCATAATTCTTGCCAAGGAAAGTGTTATGATACCAATTGTTAAGTACCAAATACTTGCATATAGAAACACCACAAATATTCAGAGAAAAATATAGAATAAACCACTTTATTATAAGAAAACCCTTGAGGTAGGGAAAGACCATACAATATCCTAATATGGAAGGGATCCTCTCCTGTTCACTTGCCTCTTCGAGGGGGAATCATCCTATTGAGATACCACTCCTAATAAAATAATTCTCAACTTGTCTCATTACATTTATCGAACCCCTTTACATATTTCTATCACCCACCTATGAACATTCTAGAGGAGGAACCTTCTAGAAGTGGAACCATCTAGGAAGTCCTCTTACATTTATTATATCTAATTACCATAGTGGGCCTTATTTAATACTATAGTGGGCCTAGTCCACTTTACATTGAATGACATCCACTATTATCACTATAGAACCTAT
>JASDQU010099704.1:523621-546750 GCA_032191745.1 Picea mariana | reverse complement strand
TGTACATTATCATTCTTGGGAGCTCCAACTCCTCTTGAGGCTACAACCTTTATTTTACAAGCTACAACTTGTTGAGAGCACCAACTCTCTGGTTTCTCTAGCACCCACTAGAAGGAAGCACCAACTCCCTATTTTCTCTATCACCCACTAGAAGGAAGCACCAACTCCCTGGTTTTTCTATCATACACTATAAGGAAGCACCAAATCCCTGAGTGTTCCAGCACCAACTCGATGGAAGCACCAACTTCCAGTTACACATGCACCAACTTGTACAACAGAGAACAATAGTTCTCCCTTGCACCACCTTTCCACCATAGGTTTTTTGGCTGCAACCAGATGGAATCTACGACTCCCTGTGTTCGAGGATCCACTTGAAACTCTGAGGACAACAATCCTCCCTACCACCCTGAATATAAAATATTTGTTCCTGAACCTTATTACAGTGATACAATGTTTGTCAAAAGTCTTACTAGTCTCATCATTGTTTTGTTCCACTGCTCTACTCTGCCTACATCAGTCTCTTCCTGCTCACATCTCCTTGATATTTCCATTCTTATGCTCTGTCTATGAATGCACACCTCATCTTTCACTTCCTCTCTTAGATAAT
The DNA here is from genome assembly GCA_032191745.1 of Picea mariana. Taxonomy (NCBI): domain Eukaryota; kingdom Viridiplantae; phylum Streptophyta; class Pinopsida; order Pinales; family Pinaceae; genus Picea; species Picea mariana. The sequence continues at coordinate 546,143 of JASDQU010099704.1, read as the reverse complement.
CATTTCTAATCTATCTCTTTCTTCTTCACTTTATGCTCTGTGTATTATTTCCATTCAATGCACTACGCCTCTTCTGTGCATTTCATCTCTTGCACACAACATGCCTCTACCCGCATCAATAACTCTCCACAACAACAACAATCTATTCTCTATTCTATGCATATTTATCATGCCAAATTCTCTGCCAGGGCATACACTCAAATCTTTGTCCTCTCTAGCGATCATCCTGAGTATGTTCTTCATCAGTGGCCATTATCCTAAGATTCTTCAGATTCTTTGACTATTCAAGTCTTCGACACATTTCCATCTGTCAATTGTATAAATGATGAATATTCACTTCACTGGCAGTTACCTCGAGACTCTTTGGATCCTCAATAAGTCACCCTACAACTCCTTGAATTCTCCGACAGATGTAATCACTTCATCTATGGTAGTTACAATCAGTCCTTTTTGACATTTATAGAGAGAACTTCTGTGCACACATTCCTTTGGCGCCTTTTCCCTTCCTAAGAAAAACTTCACAGCAGGCACTAGTTTTTCTTGCTAAGCCCCTTCCTTTCACGTGACCACTAGTGGTGACCATACACTTTAGGATTATTGAGTGCTTATCAATTCAATGACCATGATTCATTCTCCTGAAATGGACAACTGTCGTAACTTCGACACTTTTCCCTTCAGAACTTTTGGGATTCAAACCTTTCGAAACTTTCGAATCAGAATATTCAAACAGATCAGATGGTTCAAATTACATCTCGAAACCAGATCAATGGTTTGGAGTTCATACTTATAGTCATCCTTCATTTCTTAATCCAACGGCCAGGACTTAATCAAGCAATGAGATGTATGGCCACCTTTTACTCCATGACTTTGTCTATTATGTTTATGCTATCCTTCCACTATATTTTGATCAATGATTGATAGCACCCCCAACATCAGATCGAAGGTCGAGATATCCTTTAGGTCTTCAGACTTCAGATATTTAGAGTCTCAACCCTTTCTTTCCTCCATATGTCAATCTTCCGGAGCTAACAGGCCTATGACGCATGTGCCTCTCGGATTAACGAGCAAGATCTCCTCGGGTCTCCGAACTTCAGAGATTTCAAATCTCAACCCGTTCTTTCCTCCAAAGTGATCACCTGCTCAGTCAGTCATCAGACGGTGGATACCGCTTGCTATCGGTTAATGTTTTCAATTACACTATCTTTCCACTATAGTAGATCGACAGATGATACTTCTACCAAAGTGATCTTCAGATCGAACATCTCGTGTCCATTTTGGGTCTTTGACAATTGAGACTTTGGGTCTTTGGGTGAGTACTGGTGGTAAAACTCTTGAAGAAAAACTCTCGGAGTGACGTAAATCTTGCATCACTCGATGACATGTCATGAGACGAGTAGCTTCCATGTGTCACATAGATTCATGATTTTCACGTACCTAAAATGATGATTTCAACTTGACACTTGTCATTCTCTAACTGTGCCATGTGTCCTTGCTGACGTAGACTGCTGACATGGACTTCTGATGTGGTCTACCACTATGCCCTTTTGCTAACGTGGTCTGTTGCATGACCAACAACCCTAATCCAACAGTCCTTGTTTGTCCTCCAAATCCAACAGTCCTCATTCATTTCGTATTTCTAGGCTTTGGGTATTTCACATCTCAAACCTTCCAGAGCATAATATCCTCGCAACTTTAGATCCGAAGTGAATGCTGCTCATTTGATCCAAATCTTGGATCGACGACTCGATATTTTTGCAATGCAAATTTGCTATCTTATCTTGTCCTTCCACTCGAAATTGATCCGATGGCTAATAGAAATTCACATTCTAGGAATTTAAATCTCAAACTTTCCTGAGTGTAACCTCCTCTCATCTTTAGACCTGAACTAAACATTGTTCATCGATCATGTTCTCAGATCAACGAATCGATATTTCTGTGATGCGGATTTGCTGGCTTATCCTGTCCTTCCACTTGAAAGTGATCAAATGATTGACGAAAATTCACATAATCGAATTCTCAAATGTTTTTCTCGATTATCCTGTACTTCCACTAAAAAATGATCCAACGGTTGTAAATTTTCTTAAAATAGATCCACGATCAAGAATGATTGAACAACCATAATATGCGACTGTTTTAACTCGTCACCCAAGTCCGCAATGGGAAGATGTGTGCTATTGGTGAGTTAACCACAATAGTTGATCTTCAAAGATATAAGATCAGACGGTCCTAACTAATTGCAGGATGGGAACAAGTGCGATGTTTAATTCTCCTTTCAACCTCCACAATTCATCCCTGCCATAGATTTGGTGATTACGCATCCAACGGTCATGATTTAATATGACTTAAATGCATTGTTTGTTGGATCAACTGCAGTTGTAGATCTTTGAAGCTATGATATCTGACAATCTAGAAGGATTGCAGGATTGTAACTAGCAAGTAGCTTAATTCCTCTTTCGCTCCTCACAATGCATCCCTGCCATTGATCTGACTTGCAAATCCGATGGTCTCGATTTGATCTGATTTTTATCACACCATCTCTTCTAAGCTTTTGATCTTCATTCGTTAACTCTCCTGAGATTTAATCTCCATTCACTTATTCTCTTGAACTTATGCTTTCCCTGTTTTCCATCATTGCTGTTTTTGCATTACTGCATTTCTTTCCTGTAAACATACCATTGTTGTTGTTTTTCTTTCCATCAATGAAAAGCACACTTTTGCTTATAAACATGCCAAAAATACCCCCCTTTGGAACTGATGGAAACCCTCAAAGGATGCACTAGTCTGTTTGGACCTCCAACTTTAGCATCCAGACCACTCCTTTTCTCCCCCTTTGACATCAATGTCAAATAAAACATGCTCCCCCTGAGCCGTTGCAGTACTTTTCAGAGGTATCAGATATTCAACCAATACATACTCCCCCTTACCGGATGGATTCTCTTATTTGAGTCTTGCAGAGTATTTGTATCTAACTTAGAGTATTCACCTTCTAATTCTTGGACCTATTCATCTTCAACTTTAGCTGTGTCCTCTGTAGAAGACTCAATATTTCTCACCTCTCTTATTGGGACTCCTTCATCAACCTTTTCTTTTCATAACTGAATGAATCCTTGTGTCACTCTTCTTTGATCTTTTATTACAACAAATTCATTTTTATTCTATGATTCCTACAATCTAAGGCTTTTATGACCATATTCATCACAAGGAAAAAAAATAACCATTACACACACTCTCATACCTTCTTTGATTCATCCATGAAGGTGTCTCTCTTCTAAACTTACTTTGAGGTGCTTGAGTAGCTTCTGGGTGTCCTTCTTGATCTGATCTTCTAAATATTGCAGTAATTCTTTCATTCTTTGAACATGAAGAACCTGAGTCATACCTGCTTTCCCTTTTTACAAATGAAGGACTTTCATCAAGTTTCTTAGGAGTACTGATTTATTCCTTGTTGTATCCAAGACCGGATTTGTCATTTGGTGATCTCTGACTATCCAAGATCTCATCTAGGATCATGGAAATGTTCAAGAACTTGATTTGGGTGTTTGACTTCTCAAACTTCTTTCTAATATTCACAACTTCTGCTTCCATCTTATGACATGATTCTTCTTCTACTTATTCTTTTCTTGCATGGGAGGATTCAATATCAACATCATTATCTGTCCTTATGCCTTTAGCCACCACTTGTCCCGTTTTTACATTTTTTACCTTACAATCTTCTTCAAAGGTCACATTTCTTGTTTTTATTTTACTCATAGACAAAAGCTTATCCTTGTCTCCAGTCATGTGCTTGGAACATCCACTGTCTATATTCAAGGATTCCTTTTGTTTTTGAGTTGAAAGTACTAGACCACATTTTTTACTATCTTTCTTTTTCCATGTGATGGCATTTGTAGCAAAGAGCTTTATCCTTGGATCTGCATTGTAATTCTTCAGATGGTAATTTGTAGCTTTGTGGACAAAGTTATGAAATTTATAGCATTCAATATCATTTTGCAATAGGTCAAAGTGATTGTTGCAACATTGTCTACTCATTGATTGTTTATTATTTCTTGACCTCCTCAGTTGCATGTCTCTAAACTTAATTTGACAATTTGCAATCTGTGGTTGTTTGTTACTTGGATATCTCATTCTTTGTTGTGGTAGATATTTATTCCTTGGGTGTCTTGATTGCTCATGTCTAAATCTGAAGGAAAAATTTATATCTTTGTGGCCAAAGTTAGAACAATAGAAACAATATCCATAGAAAAACTCTGTGTACCTGGAAAATGGATGTATTCTTTGAGTAGGTTGATTTCTTCCATGTTGATGTTTTCCTTGAGAAGAGGGTGTATTATTTCTTTGATCTACAAAATTAGTTCTAACACGTTTTCCTTTACTCCTCCTTGGCGACTGATTATCTTCCTTTGTTTCTACAGGTTTGTTGTTTTCATTGGTTGTAGATTTGAAAAACTTGATGGATTCTTTGTTTCTTGGCTGACCACTACTTGATCCTTCTTCATAACCCAAACCAATTTTAAACTTTGGATTCCTTTGCTGATTCAAAATGGTGGCTAATCCTTCTGAGGCTTTGATGCTTGACAGATTCTATTGATACAAGGCTTGAAACTTCTCCAACTATTTTCTAGTTTTCACTACTTCTTCTTCCAGAGTTTCACATCTTGCCTTATTCTATGATAACTATTGTTTCAGAATGTTCTCTATTTTCTTTGCCTCTTCTAATTCCACTTTTAGCAGGGCAAAGTCTTCATCAGGATTTTTACTGCCTTTCTCGAACTATATCAACAATTGTTTTTGCTTTCTCTTCTTAAGCCTGAGTCTATCAATCTCTTCCAGAGCGCTAATCAACTCTCCTTCCAAGTCAACCACAAATTCTTCATCATTAACATCACTTTCTGTGCTTTTATTATCATAATATTCTTTGGCCATAAACACAAAGTCATTTACCTTATCTTCATAGGAGGAGTCACCATTTGTTTCTTTTGAAGAGTCATCATTGTTTACACATAAATTTTTTTTTTTATCAAATCTTTTGGATTTGTACTTATCTTCACCTTCAGAGTTATGATCCTTCTTTTTGTGTGGACACTTAGATGCAAAGTGACCTATCTTTCCACAGTTAAAAAATTTGAAGGGAAACTTTCCTTGATACTTGCCTGATCCTTTCTTTAGTCTTCTCACAAATTTTTCTTCAATTTCATCGGGCTTAGATTCCTCATTCTTATCTTCTTTAAAAGAAGCTTCTCTAGTGGTGGATTTATCTTTACCTATCCCCAATTCATATGCAGTCAACGTTCCTAGAATTTGATCAAAAGCCAAATCTTTTAGATCATTAAGTTATTCTATAGCATAGACCTTTGGGTTGAACCTATTTGGCAGAGATCTCAAAATTTTCTGAACTAAGAGGCTTCCTCAATTTTTTCACCAAGATCTTTCATTGCATTTACTAGTTCTTCAACTCTCAGAAAGTACTTCCCAACAATTTCATCTTCTTTCATCTGTAGTTGTTCAAACTTTACTCTGTAGGTTTGAAGCTTGGCATCCTTTACCTTTTCATTGCCTTCATAACTTCTAATGAGTTTGTCCCACATTTATTTTGTAGATTCTAAGTGCATAACTTTTACAAATTCTACTTCTAAAAGCCCACTCAGAATAACATTGATATCCTTAGCGTTGAAGCTAAATTCTAGCTTTTCATACTTAGAATCTAGTACAACCGGCTTTACATAACTAGTCTCTACCACATCCCAAACATCTGCACCTAAATCCATTATGTAGGTTATCATTCTAACTTTCCAGAAACCAAAGTTTGTTCCATTGAACAGAGGGGCCTTATTGGTTGAATTTCCTCCATGGCTAGTCATGTTTAAGCTCTAGGATCTACCCTTAAATAAAGGGAACTTGCTCTGATACCAATTGTTGGAAAAATGAGAGGGCGGTGTGAATCAATTGTCACCGTGCTTAAAAAATTATGCCCATTTCAAAATCTTTACAGAACACTCAATGACGATCAAAATAATGCAGTGAGGTAAAAAATATAATATTCAACATCAATTACACACATGAAATATACAGAGATAGATATTTCCTGAGGAAACCCATAAAGCGAAAAACCTCTTCTTCTTGATATGATAATTAATATTTATTTTTTGTAAATTATCATTCTTGGGAGATCCAACTCCTCTTGAGGCTACAACCTCTATTTTACAATATGCAACTTGTTGAGATCACCAACTCTCTGGTTTCTCTAGCACCCACTAGAAGGAAGCACCAACTACCTAGTTTCTCTAGCACCCACTAGAAGGAAGCACCAACTCCCTAGTTTCTCCAACACCCACTAGAAGGAAGCACCAACTCCCTGAGTGTTCCAACACCAACTGGATGGAAGCACCAACTTCCAGTTACATAGGCACCAACTTGTATAACAGAGAACAATAGTTCTCCCTTGTACCACCCTGGTTTTTTTGGTTGCAACCAGATGAAATATACAACTCCCTGTGTTCAAGCACCCACTTGAAACTTTGAGGACAATAGTCCTCCCTAACACCTCCTTACCACCCTGAATATAAAATATTTGTTTCTGAACCTTATTACAATGATACAATATTTTTCAAAAGGATTACCAGTCTCATCACTGTTCTGTTGCACCGCTCTCCTTTGCTTGCATCGGTGTCTTCCTGTTCGCATCTCCTTGATATTTCTGTTCTTCTTCTCTATCTCTGAATGTGCACCTCAACTTTCTCTTCCTCTCTCAGATAATCATTTTTTCTCTATCTATTTATTATGTGCTTTATTCTCTATGTATTATTTCCATTAAATGTGCTACACCTCTTCTATGCATTTCAACATTTACACACAACATGCCTCTACCTGCATCAATAACTCTCCACAACAACAACAATATCTTCTCTGTTTTGCACATATTTATCATGCAAAATACTCTCCCATGGAATACACTCAACTCTTCGTCCTCTCTGGTGATCATCCTGAGTCTGTTCTTCATCAATGGCCATTATCCTGAGATTCTTTGGCTTCTTTGGCAGTTCAAGTCTTCGAGACATTTCCATCTGTCATTGTCTAAATGATGAATCTTCACTTCACTGGAAGTTACCTCAAGAATCTTTGACTCCTATGGCAATAACCCTACAACTCCTTGAATTCTTTGGCATATGCAATCACTTCATTTATGGCATTTATAATCAGTGCTTTCCAGTAGTTACATGGAGATATTTTGCAAACTCGTTCTTTTGGTTCCTTTTCCCTTCCTGAGAAAAACTTCGCAGTAGGTGATAGATTTTATTGCTAAGCCCCTTTCTTTCACGTGACCACTAGTGGTGACCATACGCTTTAGGATTATTGAGCGCTTATCAATTCAATGACCACAATTTATTCTCCTGAAATGGATGACTGTTGTAACTTTGACACTTTTCCCTTTGAAAATTTTGTGATTCAAACCTTTCAAAACTTCCAAATCAGAATATCTAAATAGATCGGATGGTTCACATTACATCTCAGAACCAGATCAATGGTTTAACATTCATCCTTACAGTCATCCTTCATTGCTTAATCCAACAACCAGGATTTACTCAAGAAATGATATGTATGGCCACCTTTTACTCCGTGACTTTCTCTATTATGCTTATGCTATCCTTCCACTATATTTTGATCAATGGTTGATAGTACCCCTGACATCAGATCGACGGTCGAAATATCCTTCAAGTCTTCGGACTTCAAAGATTTAGAGTCTCAATCCTTTCTTTCCTCCATACATCAATCTTCCGAAGCTGATAGGCCTATGACACATGTCCCTCTTGGATTAACAGTCGAGATCTCCTCAGGTCTCCGGACTTCAGAGATTTCAAATCTCAACCCGTTCTTTCCTCCGGAGTGATCACCTACTGATTCAGTGATCAGAGGGTGGAGACCGCTTGCTATTGATTAACATTTTCACTTACACTATCCTTCCATTGTAGTAAATCAATGGATGAGACTGCTCCCAAAGTGATCTTCAAATCAAATGTCTCATGTCCACTTCGGGTCTTCGACAATCGAGACTTTAGGTCTTTGGGCGAGTACTGGTGGTAAAAATCCCAAAGCAAAACTCCAAGAGTGACGTAACTCTTGCATCACTCGATGATGTGTCACGAGCTGAGCATCTGCCATGTGTCACTCAGATTCATGATTTGCACATACCTAAAATGTTGATTTCAACTTGACACTTGTCATTCTCTGAGTGTGCCACGCATCCTTGTTGACGTGGACTTCTGACGTGATCTGCCACTATGCCCTTTTGTTGACATGGTTTGCTATGTGACCAACAACCCTGATCCAACAGTCCTCATTTGTCCTCCAAATCTGACAGTCCTCATTCATTTCACATTTTTGGGCTTCGGGTATTTCGCATCTCAAACCTTCTGGAGCGTAACCTCCTCACAACTTTAGATCCGAAGTGAATGTTGCTTATTAAATTGGGATGTTGGATCAACAAATCGATCTTTTTGTGATGCATATTTGCTATCTTATCATGTCCTTCCACTCAAAATTTATTTGACGACTAACATAAATTCACATTCCAGGAATTTCAAATCTCAAACTTTCCCGAGTGTAACCTCCTCGCATATTTAGACCCGAACTAAACATTGTTCATCGATCATGTTCTCAGATCAACAACTCGATGTTTCTGCGATGTGTATTTGTTGGCTGATCTTATCCTTCCACTTGAAAGTGATCCGACGACTGACGGGAATTCTCAAACATTTTTCTCGCTTATCCTGTCCTTCCACTCAAAAATGATCCAACAGTTGTGAAGTTCCTTAAAACAGATCCATGATCAAGAATGATTGTGCAACCACAATCTGCTAATGTTTTAACTCATCACCCAAATCTGCAATGGGAAGATGTGCGCTATTGGTGAGTTAACCACAATAGTTGATCTTGAAAGCTATAAGATTGGACGGTCCTGACTAATTGTGGGATGGGAACAAGCGTGATGTTTAATTCTCCTTTCAATCTCCACAATTCATCCCTACCGTAGATTTGACGATTGCGGATCTGACGGTCCCGATTTAATATGACTTAAACAAATTGTTTGTTGGATCAACTGCAATCATATATATTTGAATCTATGATATCCGACGATCTAGATGGATTGTGGGATTGTAACTAGCAAGTAGTTTAATTCCTCTTTCGCTCCCTGCAATGCATCCTTGCCGTTGATCTGACTTGAAAATTCGACAGTCTCAATTTGATATGAGTGTTATCGTTCCATCTCTTCTGATCTTTTGATCTTCATTCGTTAACTCTCCTGAGCTTTAATATCCATTCACTTATTCTCCTGAACTTATGATTTCCCTGTTTTCCATCATTGTTGCTTTCCTCATTGCTGCATTTCATTCCTATAAACATACCATCGTCACTGTTGTTCTTGCCATCAATGACAAGCACACTTTTGCCTGTAAACATGCCAACATTTATCTCTTCTAAACCATATAATATCATTGGTATCATCAAATTACCCCTCTAATCAGGTTGACACAAACCCAGAAAGTCATCTCCAATTATAGAGCCAGAGAACCTGGAAATGGGGACATTATAGTCCTCCCTTCCCAAAGATTTATTTTACTCAAGCAATGCCATCACAAACCTTTGATCAACAAGTGGAACCAAATTGAAATTGATAATGATCCCAAGGTCCCAAGCCAACCTGGAAAATGTGAATTACCCTCTGCTCAAAGCACTGTCCCGCAAGGTACTAACACATGAGGTCTCTTGAATACTACTGATAAGTAGAGAAATCAAATACTGCAAAAACTCGGTCAACCACTGGGAGAGTTTCTCTTATAGGAAACAAATCCAATGCACCATAGGAGTAAACTCTTGAAAATAAAAATTGGCTCTCTCATATTTATTAGTTGTTGAACTTCCAAACAATGTAATCCCAGGGTCCCAAGCTAGTCTCAAAAAGGAACCACCATTTTGATGCTATGCCACTCTGATAATAATTGTCTAACCATTTTATCCAGACTACATTACCCTTTCCTATAACCCCAAGTTGAAATTCCTGAAAAAGATGAATCCTATAACATGAATCGTATCATGTAAAGGAATCTTAGTGAAGTCAAGGTATGAAAATCCCCTGCCAGACTCAATCTTGGGTATCGAAAAATAAAATCTACTCCACTAGATAGAATAAGTCTCAACATCTCCTCTCATGACATCCCACAAATGAAATAGGGAAATCACTGTCACAACCCTGTTAATAATTATCAAAAATTGAAGCATTCTACCAATCAGATGAATTCCCAAATCCCACAACCAAATTAGAAGTTCATCATCCCCAATACCTATTGAATCCCATTGTGCTACATTTATAACCATTGGAATCTAAATAAGCCAATTCTTTTATTCTTATTTTTGTATTTAATCATTTGGTGGAAACAAAGTAGGAGACATCACCATGTAATCAAGGTTAAATTCACCTTCTTGTGCTAATGGAATACTCGAATAATCACTTGTATTCCATATCACCCCACTTCCATCACATGCATTAAGAGGTGGCCCACAACTTACATCATGAATATTATATTGTGCATTAGCTCTGTAATCCTCCATAAAAAATTATGGGATAGATATTTTCCTCAAAAGAATATGTCTCCTCACACGAATTATCAACAACAATATCTACATCACCATTGTATACCACTGCATAGCATACCATTATATTATTATTCTCCCTTTCAATATCATCTTGTGCATTCACTCCACTAGTTTAATTTGAACCTAGATACCAGATTGATGTTCCCACATCTTTAATATACCCATTCCTACAATTATTGTATGCATACACTTCCCTATTGGCTAGTCCACAAGGTATATTCTTAACTATCTCATCTGTAGCTATGACTTGAGACTCCAATGGGATCTCCAAAATAGGTGGCTTATGATCCCGATGATGCAAAGTATGTGTATAATAAAACATTTATGAGTCATACCTCTCTTCAAATCCATGCAAATCTGAATGCTCCTAATGTTTAACCATCCCAAAAGGATCTTCCCTCAAATGATTAGTGCCAATAACATCCTCATGTGTTATGGATGTCATAAATGACTTATTTATGTTGTGGATGATGAAGAATGTGCCAAGTTGAACTCCACAAAAAACTCTACCATTGTATTAAAGGATGTTGATTTATCAACTTCATTTCACCCATCTTCAACCTGCATAGTTTCATGCACTTCCAATAAGTCATCCTAGGTTCTATCAAAATTCCATCATGAGGTGAGGAATTTACGTCCCCAACCACTTTAGATTTGAACCCATGTTATTTCTTCCCAATTGATAAGTGAGGCTCCAACAACTCAGGATTCTCTAACAATATTGTTAGATTCTTCTGATATCCTTGAAAGACTTGTGAAAATTCTACAATGAGTTGAAAAAATTCTGCCACGAGTTCTTGATTTGTCTTCATATTTATTAAGCCACCGAATGAAAACCTTGATACCAAGTTACCATTATTGAAATTTAAAGGTATAGTACTCATCACTCATCGGAAACAATCTGAAAATATATTTCACTGATTTCCCCTCAGGATGGAAGGATGCACAACTCTGATACCATTGTAATATCCCCTCTTACTACTTGATATGATTTGATGAATTACCGTTGATGTGTTTTATGTTTATTGGTTCAAGATTTTTTTTCAAACAGTTCCATTGTTAATGTATTTTGGTGTTGATGTGGTTTAGAACTTCTAACAAATAGTTACACAATGAACTTTTGGAATACTGGTAAGTTTTTGGGTTTATTTAGTTCAATACTATTGTCAAACTGTCTCACTATAACCCAAAATTTTTGGCACCTAAGAATTTTATTTGCATGCAATATGAAAATGTAATGTCCCCATTTTTGGATTCCCTTATTATGCGACTATAGTTACTTAAGGAGGCTTGATTCAACTAGGTCAGAGGGGTGAGACTAGGTCATCAGTGAGCCCAGGAGGTTTGGAGGATTTTTATGGGGCCCAACTTAGTTTATTTATCGTTATTTATCGTCAAGATCATTTATACATAGTTGGTTCTTGGTTTTGATGCATTCTGACGATTCCCATAAAACAGGTTTATTATTGGGCATATTTTAATTAATTACACTGAAGCACTACTAAATTTGAACATTTTTGCGATGAAGTTTCGTCGGAATAGGGTCGTTGTTGTGGCCAAGATGATTTTTTTTTCGTCGGAACAATTCATTGGTCTAGCAACCACACATGGATCTTCGCCAGTCTAGCAACTAGGAAAAGAAGCCTATTCACAATAGGGAAAAGTTACCATTCATTGGTCCATTGACCAAGATTAGTCGGTCTAGTGACCAACTTTAGTCGCAAGCCTTGCTAGCATGTCTAAGGAAAACATAACCTTGGTCACTCTAGTGACCATAATTAGTCGTTCTAGCAACGAATGTTAGTCGTTCTAATGAATAATATTAGTCGCAAGAGTGACCAAGACAACCCTGTAAAACTTAGTCAATAAACCACAGTTAGTCGGTAGAACGATGAAGATTAGTCGCTAGACCGACCAACCCTGAAGCTAAAAAGATCAAACGAAGGATGAACAAGTATTCGCTAGAGTGACGAAGTTACATATTTTGCGACCAAATGGCTATACAAGCAACGAACCTGTTAATCGTTGGAGAGACGAATGTTGGGTTTAAAAAAAAAAAAAAAAACATGCCATTCACACAGGAATAAGCCTAGACTAGCAAGCTACAGAAGCATACTTTCATTATGTACTTGGGAGCTGGCACTGGAGTCAACCCCCTAATGGTCAATACCAGTGATCCAATTTACCTTTTCATTTCTAGATGTAAGCACCATTGTGATGAGTCTCAATCCATGCTAGGGGATTTAATATTGAGCATCAAATTGTGGAAGGTGAATCTAGAGCATTGGGTGGAGGAGCTTTCACAGCAGTAGACCTCCCTTACAGAGTAGTCATGCACTATTAAATCGAAGGAATTCCTATTAGATGTGGAAAATCAATGCCTAAGAGAAAAATCCAGGGAACAAGAAGCTTAAATTTAGAAGCTACAACGACATGTAAAGAAGATGGAGCATGAGAAGTCACTCGGGTTGGCATGCTATAGGAACAAGTACATTTAGAATTATTCAATGGGTTTGCTCCCAATAACAAATATGTCACTCAATGAAGACCAAAAAATGGAGCATCCACATTGTCAATAGGCTTAGAGGTCAAATACTACCCATCCACCAACTACTGGAAGCGTTGAAACTAGAGTGTAAGGCCATGGAAATTTTCATGTTTTTCTATAAATGATTTGTAGGGTAAAATTGTTTTGTTAGTAGGCCTTGATAGTCCTTCTATTGAAGGTTAGTATCATTAACTTCATCCTTGTAGTGACAATGACATGTATAATAGGAATAATAATAGATGGCCTATCTCTCTTGACTATGGAATTTGGGAAAGGATAAACACATAATAAATGAGAACCAATGCCCTTTTGAATGCCAATGAAACTTGTAGTGGAGAAATGCAAAGGCCCTTTTCAAAGAAACGATGAATATCAAAATATAGTGATCATTCCTAGTTCTTGGAGGACCAACTTCCATATGGAAAATTACAATCAAGTAGTGAACTATTGTGAATGATCTACTTTCTATGATATGCTAAATTTTTGCAACATGAACTTTCCAAAAGTGGATAACATAGGTGATGACACCAAAGGTAGACATAGACAGTGAAATAATAAGAAAACAATATCACCTTGGAGAGAATTAGTTAAAAAAATAACACATTCATCAGATGGACAAGGGGTTCTAGTATTAAAAAGGGCATTCATTCCACTCACAGGGCAGGTGGAATGGAATAGGAACCTTGATACTGGATTGTTTTAAATATCCTATTCATAGTCTGGACAAAGACAATACACACCTCATTACTGAACTCAATTGAATGATAAGAAGTTCTTCCCATTGCTACAATTAATCACCACACAACACATAAATCTAAATTATGGCATCAACTAGGACTCAAATCCAAATTTAAGAAAAAGATCATTTCCTTATTTATGATAAATGATTATAAGTTGCACTTAACTATAGGGAACATAATTACAATTGTGTGCTTGTCATAGGTTCAACTATATCATTAGCTCAAGGAAATATTTAATAAACAAGTGACCAAAAGAACAAACCCACACAAACATGGTGACAACAACAATTGCAAGGTATACTTATATGGAACTTAGTATCTAAATCTAGTTAGAAGGAACATGATCCAAGTTATTGGCTTTAGTCAGTTAATGTAGATGAAAAATACAGAGTAATTTTGGAGACAACCAAACACAGTTGCAATGGTATGTTGTTCTAGACATTGCAATAAATCAAATGATATATTAATCATCCCAAAACTTCCAAGAATGGGGGACTGTGTCAGAGTGAATCTATATCTAGCATTAAAATGGTGGGACTATCTTTGTAATAGTTATGTCAGTCCTAAATTGAGTGCCAAGTTAGTAGTTTTAGTAGCTTTAGGGAGCTATAGAGATTAGGTATAGATGTCTTGCGTTAGGCCACTAAGAGTCTAGGATTGCTAGGCTTAGGATCTAGGTTAGGTTTAGGGTAGGATGAGGTATGTAGGGGTAGCCTAGGTTAGGTTAGGAGGTTCGAAGCTCCTAGGAGGAGCACGAAGCATATAAAGAGGATGATGAACCTCAGGGTCACCACATTCAGTGTGTACTACATTGATTTAGGCTAGAAACAGTGTTGGCTAGAGAGACATACCTTGGGGATTGTGCCCACCACCATTCATACTTAACACTCGTGGAGTCAACATAACTTTGTCTTCTTAAATTCAAATTTCCCAAAAAAAATCATTGATCTTGACATTCATTACGAAATATCATGATAGTCATAAATCAACCAAAAATCACCTTAAACCAATCCTTAACAAGATCCATACCTTTTAGTGATGGTGTGCCTCCACTGTTTCTCCTCTCCATCCTACGATTCATCACATGAATTAATTATATTTCAGAATAGTAATTAAATATTTAACAACCTCTACAAATTAATGACTAAAGACGAATACCTAAATGAGCTTCTCTTCATTTAAAGAATAAATTATTCTCTACTGAACAAGACCAACCACATGAAGGTGGAATCTCTTTTGGCCCCTCCCCCCCTCTCACATCACTCTCATTTCCCCATACCCAATCTATCTAGATTTTACAACTATAATTAGAAATGACAGTAACATTAAATGTAAGCAAAAAACATTCATCGCCATATGCTAAAACAAAAAACATGAAAGAAAATAAAATTCATGACATTTAGGAAAACAAAATACATTACATTGGACCATAAATATATTGGATTTATGTTAATAATAAAATGTCTAATCATTTCTTCTTCTTCTTCTTCTTCTTCTTCTTCTTCTTCTTCTTCTTGGTCTCCATGAAAACACAAATTAAGTCATCATCATAATTTAACTAATCTCCCACAGTTATTGGGCCTTCTTGAAGTGTTGCATCATCAGTACTCAACACCTCATGCCATGCTGAACTTCTAGTATTTCAACGTGGAGGTTGAGGATGCACATGGGCATCCACTGCTGCAACAACAAAAAAAATTCAAGTGATATTGTTATTCACTGTTCCTAGGGAAATTTAATTAATACATATTTAATTACAATGCTTTATACCTGGATTAGTCGGTGCAAGAGAAGCAGTAGTTGGTGGCCACATTGTTGTTTCTGTGCTTGTTAATATCCACTCTCGATCAAAATCTACACTCTCTACCATATGAAAAAATATAAGTATTTAGTACATAAAATACCCTAAATATTAATACTCATTGAAAAATGAAAAACATTAAAAATGATCGCATACCACTATGTAATGGTCCTTCGGAAACAACACTTGAATCAATATGGGGGTCGGGATGTGGTTCATCGGGTACATCAACAGTATTGGTAGCATTGTTACTCTCATGCGAATGTGGAAAAGACACACAGTATTTTACATTTTAAATGAATAAAAAATATATTTTACATTACAAGTAATCAATGAGTAAAAACTAATCGAAAAGTTTTTAATTTCATTTTATTTACCATGTCCTCCAGAGAGACACATGGGGATTTTCTCAAGCTTCTTCATCGCACCACCATGCCATCAAAACCCTGCATGAACCTGACCTTTAGATCTTCTTCTGTGGCTTCATCGTTGAACAAATCCCCCTGCATTGAGCAATATCAAAATCATTATTCACTCGCTACAATGAATTACATATTTTGTGACGATGATAAAAAAAAAGTAAAATGTTTAGGCACTTACAACCCATGCCTTCAATCTCCCATAACCACCTTGGCCTAGTTTAAGTTGGTCGTGTTTGTCTTGTCTTGCCTTTGTTTCCTTGGAAGTGTCTTGGAGTCTACACAATATTTTGAAATATGTTAGATATTGATTGTTTTCCTCATAAAGTAAACAAAATACCATCATAGTAAATTGAAAACACATCTTACCTTCCAGGTCCAGGTGGTTTCTTCCCTTGTTCTTTCATCACTAATTCTCTTGCATCGAGAATAATTTCTTTCCACTCCCTCTCAAGGACAACCAAAGGGCGTTCACACTTGGGGTCCTATACTAATTTATTCTTATATGCCTCTCTAACATGTTTCAAATGCTTGCTATTCATTTTAGGACTTCTGGCTTATTGAATGAGTCACCAAACTCACCAACCAGTCTAGAGATAAGAAGGATTTTCAATTTGGAATTTTGTCGATTCCATCGTAGTCGAATGGTCAGCCCAAAAAGTTCTAATGCATAGTCATGAAAACTATTGTAGAACACATTGTTTCCTATAAAACATTGTCATCATTAGTAATTTAAATCTCACTGATATGTGATTGTTTAAACAATTATATAACAGGAATCTCGATTAAGACATATATTAAATACTTGGTAGTTGTACTATTTTTAGAGGAACCATATCCTAGTCGACCAAAAATGATATCGTGATTGTTCCTATGCTTTGGATACGTGTAACACCAGGGTAATAATCAATGGAAGAGTGATTAGTTCCATGATCATGTACACCACCTGCACGATCTAGCGTGTGCTGTGGGGGCATGGCATCACCCCTAGAAGGTATAGAATCGGTCTCAGGAAACACACTTGGGGTGGAAAATAGCCTCGTGTCTACGTGGCCATGCGGGTTCACTGTTGCAGTCCTGATGCTGCTACCAGGACCTTCCCCTTTCCCTCTCATCAATCTCACAATATTCTACAATGAGAAATATGTGTTAATTACATATATCAAATTACAAAATTTAAAACCAAAAATTGATATTGTTAGATGACATGACTTACCCCATAATATGCTATCTTAACACATAATACAGCTATCCTTAGGAAATCCTCATCTATTTCCGGCCCAACAACAACCAAATCCTAGAATTCCCTATTGGCCTTTCTTAGGGACAATTCTATTGTCTGCAAGGGGTCTCTAGAATCAAATATCTCTTCATCGCTTATATATTCATCATTTTCGGTCGATGTGGTGCTAGGAACAGGGCCTTTCCCCGATCAACGCCTTTTCCATGCTCAGAGCCTTTTCCCTAATCACCACTCTGGCAGAATTTCAAGAAGAATGTTAGTATGTGCAAGAAATATTGAAAAACCGATATATGAAATAATGGAATATTGACAAATATTATCAAATGAAACATTCACATATACAAATTAGCAAATATTTGGAAATGAAACATCGAGCAAAAATTAGCAAATGGAACATTCATAAATAAAATAAAATTTTGTCACAAATGAAACATTCACAAATTAAGTAATCCCTTTTGAAGTTTGGGTATAATGGGTTTTGTGTCATAGCAAAAGAAGACGTTCCTGGGTCGACTTGATTCAGATTGTAATCGACCAACAACTCTTCGCCTGCTGTTATTGTTTTCATCGCACATACAAATATCCTATTACCTTCACACTCCTCAAAAATGCAATTGGTTTCCTTTCTTTTCATCCCATGCCTTGTACTATTTATAAGACTTGCAATATTCCCCGATGACTTTGGCCTTCCATCAATATACATAGTCGCTCCTTTATTTTTATTATTTTCTTTCAGATGTATATAATTTGCGGTGAGTGCGTATCTCCGCATACTAGGCATATATTGGACCAGCCTCAACCATACTCCATAAGTGTAACATGGTCCAACGTACTCAAACAATTCAACCAATTTGCCATATTTTACCTTTATGTCATCCATGGAGAATAAACCAAGGCCATGGATGGATGACAGAGCAATGTGATGCATCCTCTCATTAACATAGAAGTTGGTGTCCAACTCTAGTAGTTCCTTGGGTACCCACTGTTTCAGTAGGTGTTTGTACCTCAATGGAACCTCGATGTCACCTATTCTCTCTTCGTCATAAGAGTATGATCCTCCTTCAACAATAAATAATTTCATGTGCCTACCAAACTTTCTTCTGAACTTTTCACCTCTAGTTTATTTCACCTTGTTACATGTGTTGGATATGTTTTCCCTTGTCCCTCTCGAAATTTCATCACTCGAGCTGGATGATAGGTCTGATAGATACATATTTGGTTGTACCTACACTCCATCGAGGGAGAAGGAAACGTTAGGCCAACGATCTTTATATTATAGTATAGCTAAAGATAAACATTTAAAATATAAGGGAAATGTAAGGATATTTCTCATGATACCTATAACTAACTCATTGTTAACTATCTCACTATTAGAAAGACATTAATTGTATTGACTCCGCTCACCCTTTTCTGAGACTCTTTTTCCTTTTCTGACTTTTCATCTTCCTCATTAATTAATAAAGTGATTTCCATTTGTCCTTTCCATTTTAACTCAAAAACAAAGTGAACTATCCCTATTACATATCTAATCTACCCTAAAGAGCATCCCCCTAAACCTTAGCTACTATAATACCAAACGTTGACCCTTAGGCCACCCTTTAGGCATGCTCCAAGACCTCACGACCTGCCATACTTTGAATGTCCCAACAGTATTTTAGAATCCCCTTGTCATCATATATTTGACCTAACTATCCCTTAAACTAGTGTAGGACTACCCCTAGACTCAGGTCATCCACTCCTCATCATAAACAATTACTTTAGGAATAGAATTTGGGACTGATATTGTCATTATATACTTCAGAAAATTTATTAACTCAGTCCTATATTTTGACATTTCATTACTCCATATTTGATTTTGGAAACAACATAACATCATAACATCAATCTTTTGGAAAGAGGTATAGTGTTGTGTTTTGACATTGTCAGTGTGTCAAAGAGATCAAAATATCATGCCCAATATGTAATAACATAGAAATCACAATGCTACAACTCTTTCCAAGAATTTGATCCTATGGTGTTATGTTATTCCCAAAATCAAATGTGGAATGATGAAAGGTCAATTTGTCATAACCGATAAAAAATAGATGCCAACCATGAGATCACAATTTAATTTCCAAATGTTCTTTTTATCTCTAAGGTCAAAATGTGCAATGATAAGGTGTCGAATATAGGACTTTGCTAGTAGTTTTCTGAAGTGTTTTATATCAGTCCTAAAGAATATATTTGTAAATTTGTGTCACTATGGGTCAAGTTTTCTTTGTTTAGGTCAAGTGAGTTTGTGCTCAAGGCCAAGGGAGGATTCCCTATGACTTTGGTCATTCACAATATTGATCAATGCCTTAGATGTAAATGATCTATGATGTATATTTCCTAGAGGCAAGGAAAAAAGAGTTATTCACACAATGTCCTGGAGACAATCAAACAATTAGATTATGGATCAGAGATGACAAATGCAAGAAAATACCAGTAGAAAACTAGTGCCTTAGGAAGGGGCTATGGAGTCTAGAAAATGTCACAATCTTGATAAGATTGAACTCATGATAGGATATCCTAAGGTCTATCTAAATATTCAGATAACCAAACGATGCTTCAGTCAAATGATGACTCTTTCATGTAAACTCATAAAAAAGGTTTTCAATATGTGGTTTAGTGACAAGTTGGGTGAAAGAAAAATGGGAACAAGATATTCTCTTAAATGTGTAATGCATGAAATTCTCAAGATATCAATCTATCCTGAGTGGTTGTGATGAATATCCAATAATAGTACATGCACTTTAAGTGATTCCCTTTTGATATGATCAAAACTATAATTATGAAGTAACTCAATTACTCTTCACTTCATCAACCAGTCAGCGTGATCTTATTCATCAAACGATTCCTCACCAGTGATATAGGTCCAAACAATTGTAATGCCAACTAATCAAATGCAAAACATGTCAAGATTGTATGTCAAGAAACAGATTGATACCAACCTTACTAATAAACAATATATATTCATTTAATTCAGAGAATTTATGGCTTTGAATCAATGATTGTTAGTCCAATGAATTTACATATGTCAACGTATGAATCACATGCAATCATATTAGTTCTAGTTCTGATTTAATTTAAAGTCTATGCATCAACAGAGCATAAAAATGATGTTTCTACCAAATACAGTACATCAAATTTCCAAGTGGAGGGCTATCTTCATGATCTTCTAAATCTAAAACAATGATATTAGTCCCTCCCTATCATTTTTGAATTTTTGTTTTAGTATAGGTTTGTTTAAGAATAATGCCACAGTGATTGAAATTAGATATGTTGAGGTGCCTTTTAGGATGCTAGGTAGTATGCTTTAAGGTGTTGCATTGAGGAGATATGGTGTCAAGAATTTAGGGGGGTCTTCCCAAAGTATGTTGAGCTAAATTCTATGCCAACGCAGGGTAGTTTAAGGTCTATCTAAGGGGTTTAGGGTTTAGGGTTGAGATAAATTGTACCTAGMCATCGATATTATGACCCATCGATATTAGGCCCTTTGGTACAAAAACATTTTTTTGTGTCAAATAGGGAATTTGACCACTCACCAAAAACCTTATCATATACTCTACAGATTAAGGAAAGGAAATATTTCTCTTTGATTTCATTTTCTTGATAAACCCTTAATTTCCATGTAGTAGTAATTATATTTTTTTTCTTAATGACAATTTTATGCATAAAGCGATAGCCTTTAAAGCCCTCATGACCTTTAATGCCATGAAGGCTCAATAATCCTTGAAGGGAAGGTCTTGCAGGGAAATGGAATATTCAAATTTGATCACTAGAAATTAGTGCTAAGGCTTGTGTTGATCTTTAATAGTAGTTGTTGAAATTAATGATCCCTAACCAATCTCCAAAATGTCATATGTTTATTGGATATTTTGTGGAAAACCTTGCATAAATGTTGAAAGTATGAGGTGATTAACTTGTCATTAACATTGTGGGATGATCTAGAATTAAGGGCTTTTCCTCAAAATTGAAACATCTCAGTGATTAGTAAAGCTATGCATGTCTATCCTCATACTCTACAAGACTTCTCAATCCATGTCAATATGTACCTTTGTCATTAAGATAGTGATCAACTATCTTGTTTCACAAAACTCAAGCTAAAATTTATGCTTCTCCAATTGCTCACAAACATAATGGTACTGCACTTAAATGCTCTTTATTCTTGCATGAAACCTAGTATTCTTAGACATTTCAATGAAACTTTGGTGATCACATCTTAAAATTGTAGGATTCGGTTTCTCTAACCTAACATATTTTTGTAAATTTCTTAGCCACATCAATTCCTTGCTTCCATGATTTGCTACTACATGTTCTACTTTAGCACTTGATAAGGAAATGGTGGGTTACTTCTTCTCCATGAGACAATACCATTGTGGGTTACACAAGGGGCTATTTTAGCTCCGAGAAGCTCCATGGTAAGTGTTGTGGGATTGGTATATGGAAAGGTGATGTGATAGAAATATTAATCTTTAGAATCCAAGTATTGTCTCATGTCTCATCTATGCTTATTGGCATTGTTCCTCATCACTAAAGAAATCGATCAAATTTTGAAGCAAGATGAGTTATTTGATGACATTTTATGTATAAGTGTATTTAGTGTATGAGGCGACCTTTACCATAAAACAATAGTTTATTGTTAGATGATTTTCGAATGCATCAATTATGTAGATTGAAAAGCATACAACATGGATGATCCTTGCAAAGATGTGAAATGATCATTGCTTCCAAATTGACAGGGAAATAATTGAATTCCATTCTATGAAGTATTGAAGGGGTCTTGAAGGACAGGTATGTTGATTAAGGTTGGTTGTCATTGATGTCAACCCTTGAAGAAAGATCTATAGCACAAAGGTTTGGGTAATGGACCCAATATTGTTTGATGTAAATATGAATCATTATTGTTTTATCATGGTTGATAAGAAGTAAATATGGATGAACTCCAAAGTGGTCCCCTTATGGTGAAAGCCCTCACAGGAAGACACTTTGTGAAGTAAGAGAACCCATGCTTAATCATGGAATAATGAGATGAAGGAAAGTGAATTTGTCATGGAAACTATCATATATGGATAGTTCTTGTCATGTCATTTCCGATGG
>JASDQU010099704.1:500968-515403 GCA_032191745.1 Picea mariana | reverse complement strand
TGTCATCTAGAAGCCCCAAAAGGTCAAAGTAGTCAAAGTGGTTTAAGAGATTTTAAAAGGTAAATAATAAAGTGAAGTGATGAGTGTATTATAATTCAAATTGAATACAAAATAAATTATTTCAATAATAAATTTAATGGAGAAATTAGAAGTGGACCCAACCCTAAAATAAGGAGTGGGCCAAGTGACCTAGAAGATATTTTTAAGGAAGCTACTTGGAGAGTATAAATAAGAGGCAAGGCTCTCTCATTTGAATCACACTTGAGAATATTGAATATATAGATGTGTCTGAGGTAACCAAGGATATGTAAACCATAATTCTGAGTGAAGGTGAAGAAAAAAAGGCCGAAATGCAAGGAAGGATAAATTCTTTTGATGGTGCTTTCTAAGGTATGTTATTTACAGGTCATCTCACCATTTTCGCTATAACTTTTTTTCTATAATGATTCAGACCATGAAATTGCTATGAAAGTGAGAGAAAATATCCATGTATCTATGAAAACAAATTCATATTGTGGGTCGTTGTATGTTTGGAGTTACACTTCGTGAAAAATAGGGTTTGTGGTCAGTCCTGAAACTAGTCAAAATCAGGTGTTTCAGGTAAAAACCTCATAACTTATTCATAACAGATCAAACTTCAGTGAGACAAAATGTGTTGGTTAGGGTACAGTCTGTAGTATTCTTTGTAATAGGTTCATATCATTTCATCAAATATTTTGTGCGGGGCACACTCTACAAGGTCGCTCTCTAGAATAAGCCAGAATTCAGCAAGGTATGGAATTTTTGCTATAAATCCTTTTATGAGAGGTTCCAAGTAGAGATACTTGGAGGAATTGCATTAAACAAACTAAAGAACATTGTATATCAATTTCAGATCTTTATACATTACAGGTTCAAAGTTATGATTACTTCAAGTTAGGGTTGTTGACTAATCCAAAACTAGGCATGTGAGACTAACGAAAAGTTTGATGAAAATGCTAGTCTCTTGTTTTTAAAGTTAAGTAAGGTTTGAAGGAATGTGATCATATACACCAGGTTTATTAAATAGCTACAAATCAGATTTGGATGATGAAATTGATGGGGGCTTTTGGTTGTGGTACATGTTGAGTACATGATTGAGACAAGTAGTTGATGAGTTGGCGCACATACATGAGGTGTATAGTTGATGATGTTGGTACATATTGATGAGTAGTTGACACATGATTGGTACATACTTGGTACATGGTTGGATGCACTTGTTTATGGTACAGGTTGATTATAGGTTGGTGCATGGTTGATGCACTTGTTTATGGTACAGGTTGATTACAGGTTGAGGTACAGGTTGATGCATGGTTCATATTTATTGGTACAGGTTTACAGTGATATATCTCACAGTGATAGTGTGAAAGTGGTTCCATCATTTTACTTCTACTTCGGGGTGGCAGGACGGGGCGAGGACAGGTGGTTGTAGCCACCTTCCAGTTGTAGCCGGAGAACATTGGGGGTTGTAGCCTCCTTCTGGTTGTAGCCAGATAATTGGGGAGTTGGAGCTTATCTCAAGTTGTAGCCTAAGAAAATAGGGGGTTGGAGCCTCCTTCCAGTTGCATCTGGAAAACAAAGGAAGTTGGTGCTTCCAATGAATGTAATTCTTCAAGACATATAAGAAAAAACATTCCGTGGTTTTCTCCCGATTTGGGTTTCCACGTAAAACACTGGTGTACTGTGTATGTGTGTGATTGTTTATTTCTTACTACTCCTTATTGGATAATAATTCAACATTGATATAAAATTTGAAGAAAAATGATTATAATTACGCTATTACTGATTCACCCCCCCTCTCAGTAATCCAACAATTGGTATCAGAGCAGGTTCCTTCAGAAATCAGTTTAACCACTGAAAGGAGATCATGGAGAGTACCAACTCGTATAAAAATGGAATACCATAGTTTGATGGATAGAAGTATTCTTTTTGGAGCATAAAGATGAAGGCATATATACAGTGACATGGATTTGAAGTTTGGCAATCAATTGTAGATGGATACACAGCAACAGTAGTTCCACCAACAAATGACAAAGCAGTGAAACTCGGTGAGAATAATTCCAAAGACATAAAGGCACTTTTTAATGGTCTCAGTGATATAGTATTCACCAAAGTTGCACATTGTAAATCTGCTAAAGAGATTTGGGACAAGCTTCAAAATATTTATGAAGGAGATTCAAAAGTCAAAGCAACAAAGCTTCAAACTTACAGAGGTCAGTTCGAACAACTAAAAATGAAGGAATATGAAGATATCGCAGCCTACTTCTTATGAGTCGATGAAACAATGAATGCAATCATAGGATTTAGAGAAGAAATCGAAGAATCTGTAATTGTTCAAAAGGTACTAAGATCTCTTCCTATGATATTCAACCCTAAGATATCAACACTAGAACAAAGATTAGATCTAAACTCAATAAGCATGGATGAACTGCATGGAATATTCACAACATATGAGATGAGAACTGAACAGGAAAATCTAGATGTAAAAGAAGAAGCCTTCAAAGCATCCAAAAGATCAAAGAAAAAGAAAAAGGAACAAGAAGAATATAGCAGTAGCAACAACATCTCAGAAGATGATGAAGAAGTGGTCAACTTCGTCAAAAGATTGAACAAGGGAACCAACGGTAGGTATAGAGGTAAGCTTCCTTTAATTTGTTTTAATTGTGATGGTATTGGTCATTTTGCTAAAAAATGTCCTCATAAGAAAAAGAGAAATGATGAAGGTTACTCAAAAGGAAGACAAACATATAAAGGTAAAAGAACTACAAAGAAAGTTTTCAAGAAAAAATTTTGGGCCAAAGAAGACATCTCATCATCAGATGAAGATGAAGTTAATGACATTGAAACATGGAGAGTTCTATTCATGGCACTAGAAGACTCTAATAAAGAAGACTCCGAAGATTAATATGAAGAAGCATATAAAGAAGAAATTGAAGAGGCAGAAGTTGACTTTCGAGAAGAATTAATGAGTGCCATAGAAGTTATCAGAAGAGAAAAGAAGAAAAAAAAGAAACTACAAGCAGAACTAGATAAGAAAAAAGACACTCAAGAACTAGAACAAATGATCACAAAATTGAAGGTTCAAAGAGAAGAAGATAAAAGAATTGAAGAAGCACTCAAAGAACAACTAGAAGGAAAGGACAAGATCATTGGAAACCTCGAAGCAGAGATTGTCACACTAAGAAAGGATATTCAAAAGAAAAATATGCAGAATAGCTCAAAAGTTCTATATGACATTATCAGTAGTCAAAAATCTTATCTTGACAAGTCCGGACTTGGATACAATCAGACAGAAAAGGGATCAAGCTCCAAAACAACAGAGCAAGAAACAAATCCAAAAATTTATGCAGAAACAATCAAAGGGGATACAAATATATACAAGGAAGATGACGGTGCTCACCCCTTCCTCAAGCTGCAGGTAAGAAGGTCCATGCCAACAGGATCATTCTTCTTCCTTCGCTGGCCCGAAGAACTCTAAACTGGCTCTTCTATTTTCCTTTTGGAAAATCTGCACCCACAACAAATCCTCATGGGATCCCCTTTTTGCACTTAGGATATTGGATTTTGCGCTTTCGCGAGTCTATAGGTTGAGCGTTGGTCTCTTGAATCCCCGAAACCCAAAAAAAATCAACGCTAACCTTTCCTTTTTCTTCTTTGGACTTTCCCTTATCGCGATTTGGACAATCGCGGTGTCAAGTAACTTGTTCCCACGATTCCCGAAACCTGATTTTCCAAAATTTCGATGCACTCATGGGGTTGACTCTTCAACACCCCTTTACTCCTGTCGGGACTTTGGAATTTGCAATATCGTGAATCCTAATGAAAAGGGTTCGAGACTTCACCCCATGAAACCCCAAAACCGTCAACTGAATTTACTTCTTGTCGAGAGTGCACCACTTGTCCACTCCCTGACTCCTCTGTGGCCCACACAATCCCTTTAGCTTTCGGGACTTTTCGGTTCATGACATCACGATTCCCATTGCAAGGTTTATGGGACTTCCACCCACGAAAACTCGATACAGGTATCCACGTGTAAATACAATGGCCCTTGTGGCTCGGATCTATGGTCCTACTCCTCCTGAGCTTAGAACCTTTTGACAATTTCGTCGTAACTCCCCTGCTCCTCCAGGGGTTCTGATGACTCATGAGACTTCACGGATTCTCCACCGAGAATTCTGACCGTCCGTCTCTTCCTCTGAGAGCATGTCCTCCTGTGGTTTGATGGCGCTAAGCCTTTCTTCGAGTTCCAAGGTACTTGGCCTCAAGCCTTCCTTTGACTCCTTTTAAGGTCCAAATCCTTCTGATCTTTCTCCAACTTCGACCCTTTCAAAAAAATATTTGCACACACCCCTTGCGGCAGATTTTCAACCACTTTCAAGTGCTTGAAACCTTCTGACCCTGCGCACTCCTGCAACAACAGTCTCTAAATCCTTCTCTTAGGTTCACTACACTTGGTCTGTGCACTCCTTGCATGACTCCTATGCCTAACTGCACCTCTGTGGAAATGAGAACAAAAGATATCTCTCTTGAGATTCCAGAGACAAATCTCTGAATACCTTGTCGACACACTCCTTGCGGACACTTTAATTGCACTCCTTGCAGGAAATCTTGCTCAGATAGAGAAACAATTGAAACTAATTTCCCTTACTTTCTCTCTCATATTTCAAACATTCAACAAGAAATCATTCATACATAGCATAAAAGCAATTGCATGAAAGAAAGAGTAAAACATTCATGAGCATAGCATTCAAAGATGCATACACAGAGAATATATGAACACCATGCGTCTGAATCACAACTTTCTTATATTATTTTAGAACTTCTGTACATGGAGTCTGCTACACAGCTCTCTGCTTCTCTTGTATGCTTTTCTCAATAATGTTACAATACACAAATGAGGGTGTCTATATCCCGTTTCCCTCTTGTGCTCTAAAACTGTCTAATCTAGAATTAAATTCTATCTACCTGTATTTACTACCATAAATGCCTCTATCTACTAAGGATGAGAGAAAATCACTCAAGGTCCGTTTACATTTTACAAGTGCACTTCTTCTTAATGACTTCATTTAAGATTGCGCATCAACTTCAAGGTATTTCAAAATCTGTGCTGGCACTTGTCCAACTACCTTTTGCTTCCGCGCTGGCTCACTTGAGATGCTCCTGCATCATACTCCTTGGCTTGAAAAGTTTCATGGGCTCCTGTCCATGAGCTTACACACTGTGTGTCCATGCTTCTGGATCTCTGCTTCATTCTCCCAGCTAGCATCTGCAACTGGATGGCCCTTCCATTTGACTAAATACTCGAAGTATTTCTTTCGCTTGGTCTTATTGCTTACTCTTTTATCCAGTATGCACTCCATCTGCGGCTTATCTACAACTGACATCTGCTTTGTCCATTAGATCACTGGCTACTCATTTTCTATCCATGCTTCCTCAGGTTTATATGGGTACAAATCTAAAATATTGAATATCAGAGAAATTTTGATTCCATCGGGTAATTCAATCTCATAAGCATTCGCCCCAAATTTCTTTAAGACTCTACATGGTCCGATTTTCTTCATCTTCAATTTATTATATGTTCCCCTCAGGAACCTTTCCTTTCTCAAATGTGCCAGAACCAAATCACCAACCTCAAATTGAAGTTGTCTCCTGTGTTGGTCTGCTCTACGCTTATATTCCTGGATTGAATTCTGTAATCGCTCCTTCACCTGGCTGTGAAGTTATTTCATCACCTCTGCGAATTCTTCTGCACTAGCGCTCCTAGTTGAAATCTGTTCTAAATCCCTCAATTCAGAAATTCCTCTCGACTGTATGCCATAGACAAACTGAAATGGACTTTGCCCTGTGCTCCTGTTAACTGAGTCATTATAAGCAAATTCTTCCTGTGGTAATATGTTGTCCGACTGACTATGGTGTTCTTTCACCAAGCTTCTCAGCAAGTCTCCCAGATTTCTGTTCACTACTTCTGTCTGTCCATTCATCCGAGGATGATAAGCTGAACTAAATGACAATTTAGTCCCTAGCTTCTTCCATAAGGTCCTCCAAAAGTGCCCTATGAACTTTGTATCTCGACCTGAAACTATACTTCTTGGTAAGCCATGAAGTCGAATGACTTTTTTGAAAAACAGATTCGCAATGTGAGTTGCGTCACTGGTCTTTTGACATGGAATGAAGTGTGCCATCTTGGAAAACCTATCCACCACCACTAAGATTGAATCAAAACCTCTTTGCGTTCTTGGCAACCCCAATACAAAATCCATGCTAATTGCATCCCACGGCCTTTCTGGTATGGGCAATGGTTGATAAAACCCCACATTCTGTCTCCTTCCCTTTGAATGTTGGCAAATTCTGCATCTGTCCATGAATCTCTTAACATCTTCTTGCATTCCTGGCCAAAAATATGACTCATTCAGCTTTGCGAATGTCTTGTCGTGACCAAAGTGCCCTGCTAATCCTCCATTGTGTTTTTCCTTTAGCAAATTCTCCCTCATGGAGCATTTCAGAATACACAACTGATTACCCTTAAACAATAATCCTTCCTGGATCATGTATTCTGCCCATTGGATTCTATCCCTGAGAATTGGATTCTCAGCTGCTTCATACACCTCTTTAAAATCCTGATCATCGCTATACATGTCCCTGAGATCATCAAAACCCAACTTTTTGACTTTGAACTCCTGCAATAGCAAACACTTCCTTCTCAAAGGATCAACAACTTTGTTAGTAGTACCAGAAATATGTTTAATCACAAAAGTGAAATTTTTCATATATTCCACCCATTTAACATGTCTCTGATTCAATCTTTCCTATTGAGTCACAAACTGCAATGCATGATTGTCACTGTATAAGACAAATTCTTTCGGGATCAAGTAATGCCTCCATTTCTTTAATGCCTGTATGATAGCATAGAAATCCTTATCATAAGTGGAGTATTTCACTTTCACTTCATTCAACTTCTCGCTGAAATATGCTATTGGCTTGTCTTCTTGACTCAATACTACCCCGATTGTGAATCCACTTGCATTGCATTTCACTTGAAATGTCTTTCAGAAATTCGGCAACACCAGAACTGGTTGTTTCGTAATCTTCCTCTTCAACAAATTAAAACTCTTCTATGCTTCTTCAATCCAGTGAAAAGACTTGTGTCTTTTCTTCACTGTATCCATCATCGCTGCACTAATTCCACTGAAATTCCTAATGAACTTTCGGTAGAAACTAGCCAATCCATGAAAACTTCTCACCTCAAAGATATTCTTTGGTGATGGCCAATTCTTGATTACCTCCACCTTATCTGGATCCATCCTCAAATCATTTTTCAAAATAACAAATCCCAAGTAAATGAGCTCTCTCTTCATGAATGAATATTTCTTTATGTTTATTAACAACTTCTCCTGCTGTAGTCTCTGCATCACTGTAGCCAAATGCTTCAGATGCTCTGCTACTATTTTACTGTAAACCAGTATGTCATCCAAATATACGATAACCAATTTTCCAATGAACTCCCTTAGGACTTCGTTCATCAACCTCATGAAGGTACTCGATGCATTTTTTAAGCCAAACGGAATAACAAGCCATTCATACAACCCTTCGTTGGTTTTGAATACTGTCTTCCACTCATGAGATTCTCTCATGCGGATTTGATCATAATCGCTTTTCAAATCAATCTTTGAAAAATAATTTGCTCCACTCAAGCAATCCATCAGATCATCCATCCTCGGCAATGGAAATCTGTACCTAGTGGTTATCTTGTTGATCACCCTTGAGTCAGTACACATCCTCCAGCCTCCGTCTTTCTTCGGACTGAGTACTGTTGAAACAACACATGGACTCAAGCTTTCTTTGACCAAACCTTTGTCCAACAACTCCTGGACTTGTCTTTTGACCTCTTCATTCTCTTGCGGTGTCAATCTGTACGCGGATTTGTTTGGAAAACTGGCTCCTGGTATGAGATCAATGTGATGACTCACACTTTTGATCGGTGGCAACGAACGAGATAGTTCGTCCACTACTATGTCAGCGAACTCTTCCAGCAGTTCCTGAACTTCTTTTGGTAAATCATCCACTCTTGTGCTGGTCAAAACAATCTTTGGTTTCTTGACCACTATGAATTGTGGTTCCTCTTTCTTCTTGACCTCTATAAGAAGTTCCTTCCCACTCATGAGAAGTACAGTGTTGCTTACTTCCATTTTCACCTCCTTATCCTTAATTGGAAGCAACATGTGTGTTCTCCCATTCTTCTCTAGGGTGTATGTGTTCATTCTCCCATCATGAATCACATTCCTGTCATATTGCCATGGTCTACCCAGCAATAGATGACAAACATCCATAGGAATGACATAACATAATATCTTATCATTATATCCTCCTATATTAAATTCAACTAAACATTGTTTAGTGACAGTTACCTGATGTCCTTTTTGTAGCCACAAAATTTTGTATGGGCTTGGATGATCAATCGTCTCCAGCTCCAGCTTTTCTACCATCTCTGTAGAAATGAGATTATCTATGCATACCCTTTCCTTGGTCTTGCAAGCAGTACAGAAAAGTCTGGTTCTTTGGACTGAACTCTCCACCTCCTTCTCTGGTTCCAAAAGAGCTTTTCGCATCATCAACAATCTTCTGCCTTCAGCGTCTTCTGCCTCAACATCTTGCCTCTGTGCTTCAGAGATGTGAGCTTCTCCACTCTCCTTGTTTTTATCTGGACACTCGTAAGACTTGTGCCCATTCTTTCCAAATGTGAAGCATGTTATTATTCCACCTCTTTCTCTTCCTCTACCTTTAGTACGAGGAAAAGTATTATTATCGGCATAATCTCCTCTCTACTCAGTATGTTTCCCTCGCTGTGAACTTCCACCTCTCTTAGTTCGAGTCTGAGGTTTCTTCCAGTCCTCCTTGGGCTTATGATATTTATTCTGGGCAACCAATTTTCCTCTGGGCTGACTTCTGCCTCGACCTCTCTGACTCTGCTTTCGGCTCAGCTTCTCTTCCATTTTCAGAGCCATCTGATAAGCACCCACCGTTCGGATGGTTACCATGCTCATCTCATCCTGAATATCATATCTCAGGCCATTCATGTATCTGGAAACTTTTTCATCATCGCTCTCCCGATGACCTGCCCTGAAGTTCAGCCTGTAGAATTCCTCAGTGTATTCTTTCACTGTCATCATCTTTTGTCTCAGGTTCTGCATCCTCCTGAATAGAGTAATTTGATAATCTCTAGGGATGAATTTCACCTTCATCTTCGCGATCATTCTGCCCCAGCTCTTGATCTTCTGCTTGCCTTTGCAACATCTGTCAGCTTGTAGTGCATCCCACTACAATGCTGCATGTCCTTTCAATCTTGTGACAACATGCTTGACCTTCTTGTCCTCTTCGACGTCTTCATAGTCAAAGTATGTGTCTAGAGCTCTAATCTAGTCTAGAATCTCCTCTGCATCCAGATTTCCCTCATAAACTGGAATGTCTACCTTTTCTCTTGCACCCATTCTTGCAATAGATCTGATCAAACGTTCATTTGCTGCATCTTTAGCTGCAACTTCTTCTTCATGTTTAGCCTCAATTTCACTTTCAGAATCACTAAGATCCCCAGCACTGACTATGCGTCTTTGTGTTGTCTCCATGTCTTCAAGTCTGGCTCGTAGATCATGCATCTCTCTCTCCATGGCTGGATCTATCATCTACCTACCTCTTCTTCTCGGCATTTCCCTTTCCTCTGGTGGATCAGGTGTTTTCCTGTCCCTTCTCCTCGGCAGCATGGTGAATTCTCTTTTTCTCTGCTATAGAAAGCAAAGAACCTTTCTGGGCTCTGATACCAAATTGACGGCGCTCGCCCCTTCCTCAACTCGCAGGTCAGAAGGTCCACGCCAACAGGATCATTCTTCTTCCTTCACTGGCCTAAATAACTCTAAACCGACTCTTCTATTTTCCTTTCGAAAAATATGCACCCATAACAAATCCTCGTGGGACCCCCTTTTTTCACTTAGGAGATTGGATTTCGCGCTTTCATGAGTTCGTAGGTCGAGCGTTGGTCTCTTGAATCCCCAAAACCCAAAAACAATCAACGTTGGCATTTCCTTTTTCTTCTTCGGACTTTCCCTTATCGCGATTTCGGCGGTCGCGGTGTCAAGTAACTTGTTCCTGCGATTCCCGAAACCCGATTTTCTGAAATTTTGATGCACTCACGGGGTTGACTCTTCAACGCCCCTTTACTCCTGTTGGGACTTCGAACTTCGCAATATCATGAATCCTAATGCAAAGGGTTCAGGACTTCACCCCATGAAACCCCAAAACTGTCAACTGAATTTACTTCTTGTTGAGAGTGTGCCACCTTTCCACTCGCTGACTCCTCTGTGGCCCACACAATCCCTTTAGCTTTCAGGACTTCGCGGTTCATGATATCCTGATTCCTGTTGTAAGGTTTACGAGACTTCCACCCATGAAAACCCAATACAGGTATCCATGTGTAAATCCAATGGCCTTTGTGGCTCGGATCTACATTCCTACTCCTCCTGAGCTTAGAACCTTTTGACGCTTTCGTCGTAACTCCCCTGCTCCTCAGGGGGTTCTGATGACTCACGGGACTTTGCAGATTCTCCATCGAGAATTTCGACCGTCTGTCTCTTCCTCTGAGAGCACGTCCTCCTATGGTTTGACGACGCTAAGCCTTTCTTCGAGTTCCAAGGTACTTGGCCTCGAGCCTTCCTTCGACTCCTTTGAAGGTCCAAATCCTTCTGAGCTTTCTCCAACTTCGACCCTTTCAGAAAAATATTTTCACGCGCCCCTTGCGGCATATTTTCAACCACTTTCAAGTGCTTGAAACCTTCTGACCCTACGCACTCCTACAAAAACAGTCTCTAAATCCTTCTCTCAGGTTCGCAACCCTGAGACTACACTTGGCCTGCACACTCCTTGCATGGATCCTGTGCCTAACTGCACCTCTGTGGAAATGAGAACAAAAGCTATCTCTCCTAAGCTTCTAGAGATGAATCTCTGAATACCTTGTCGACGCACTCTTTACGAACACTTCAAATGCACTCCTTGTAGGAACTCTTGCTCAGATAGAGAAACAACTGAAACTAATTTCCCTTACTCTCTCTCTCAGATTTCAAACATTCAACAAGAAATCATTCATACATAGAATAAAAGCAATTGCATGACAGAAAGAGTAAAACATTCATGAGCATAACATTCAAATATGCATACAAAGAGAATATATGGACACCATGCGTCTGAATCACAACTTTCTTATATTAATTCAGAACTTCTGTACATGGAGTCTGCTACACAACTCTCTGCTTCTCTTCTATGCTTTTCTCAATAATGTTACAATACACAAATGAGGGTGTCTATATCCCGTTTCCCTCTTGTGCTCTAAAACTGTCTAATCTAGAATTAAATTCTATCTACCTGTATTTACTACCATAAATGCCTCTATCTACTAAGGACGAGAGCAAATCACTCAAGGTCCGTTTACATTTTACAAGTGCGCTTCTTCTTAATGACTTCATTTAAGATTGTGCATCAACTTCAAGGTAATTTCAAAATCTGCGTTGGCACTTGTCCAGCTGCCTTTTGCTTCCGTGCTGGCTCACTTGAGATGCTCCTGCATCAAAAGATTACATGGACACTCCTCCACCGAGAAGATTAGATTTCAAAATCAACAATAGATAGACATGCCTCAAGAAGAAGAAGGATTCATAAGAGCACCTCCTTTCATAAGATCTTCAACTACCAGGTATCAAACTATATTTTTTGGTTTGTGTTATGCTTGTAATAATTTTGGACATAAAGCTGTAAATTGCAGAGCTAACAACAAGAACAATAAGTACTTTGAGAGCCATACACAAAGGGGTTATTCAAGAAGACCTAGTGAAACACAAAGAAGAAGTTGCAACAGGTTTGAATCTTTAAGCACTAAAGTGGAATGTTACAAATGTAACAATTTTGGACACATGGCCAAAAATTGTAGAATGACAGTCCCTCCTAAAGAACCTCAACATAGTCACAAACAAGAACCTCAGAAAATGGCATGGATAAGAAAGCAATAACAGTATAGCAATGAAGAATGCAAAGTTGCTCTACAAGATAAATAGAAGAAACGTGGTTGGTATGTTGACAGTGGATGCTCAAAACACATGACAGGTGATAGAGACAAGTTTCTTACATTACAAAAGGAAAGAGATGGATTAGTCTCCTTTGGAAATGATGATTCATTCAAAATCATTGGAAAAGGCACAGTCCGAATTGGGAACAAGAATGAAAAGGCAAAAAATGTTCTACTAGTAGAAGATATGAAATATAATCTCTTAAGTGTGATTCAAATGTGTGACCAAGGTCATAAAGTTAATTTCGATTCACAAAAGTGTGAGATAAGAAAAGAAGGTTCAGGGAAATTGGTCGCTGTAGCTACAAGAACTTCAAGCAACATATATGTGTTAAGCGAAATTGGAAATGAAAAGTGTTGTCTAGGAAAGGAAGATGAAAGTTGGCTATGGCACATAAGAATGGGTCACATGCATTTTGATAACCTTGTCAAAGTTAGCAAAAGAGAAGAAGTCAGAGAAATGCCCCAGATCACGAAACCAACCAACACTTTGTGCAAGCATTGCCAACAAGGAAAGCAAACAAAGACCGGGTTCAAATCAAAGGAATATTCAACAACAAAACCACTGGAAATTGTGCATACTGATCTAGTTGGACCAACTACAAAAAAATGCTTAAAAGGTGAGAGATACTTTATGTTATTAGTTGACGATTATACAAGAATGACTGCAGTTTTCTTTCTCAAGAAGAAATCAGAAGCTTTTGAAAATTTCAAGATCTACAAGGAAATGGTTGAAAATGAGATGGATTCAAGAATCAAATTCTTAAGATCAGATAATGGAGGATAATTCACCTCAAAGGAATTTATGGACTACTGAAGCAATCATGGAATAAAAAGGCAATTCTCCATCGCTAGGACACCTCAATAGAATGGAGTTGTTGAAATAAAGAACAGGAAAGTACAAGAAATGGCTCGAACAATGATAATGGATTCAAAGTTGACATATATTTTTTGGACATAGGCATTGCATACAACATTTCACCTTCAAAACATAGTAATGCCCAGAAATAACACTGATAAAACTCCCTACGAGCTGTGGAAAGGAAGACCAACAAATGTGAAGCACTTCAGAGTTTTTGGAAGCAAATGCTACATCAAAAGAGAAGATGGCAGAATGGGAAAGTTTGACTCTTGTGTGGACAAAGGAATACTTGTTGGTTAATCAAGTACAAGGAAAGCATACAAGTGTTACAATCTAAGATTAAACAAAGTTGTGGAAAGCATCAACGTAACAATTGATGAAACAGGCATACCGGAATCAAAGAAAGAAGAAAACAAATCAATGGAACACCTTTTTGAAGAAGAAGATGAAAAAGAAGAGGAAGAGGAAGATGAATATGAAGAGAATCCGACAGAAGTAGAAGAGCAAGTTTAGGAAGTATCTCCAAATACACCTAGCAAACGAGTACAGAAGAATTATCCTTCAGATCAGATTATTGGAAACAAAGATGCAGGAGTTGAGACTAGAAGAAAAATCCATTCACCATAACAAAGACACCTAGCACTCTTATCTACAATTGAACCGAATTATTTTGAAGAAACCAACAAAGATGAATTTTGGAATAAGGCCATGGATGAAGAATTGGATCAAATAGAGAAAAATGACACTTGGGAATTGGTTCCAAGACCAAAGAATAAGAATATGATCGGCACAAAAATGGTTTTCAGGAATAAATTGAATGAAGATGGATATGTTACAAGTAACAAAGATAGATTGGTATGTAAAGGATATGCACAGGTTGAAGGAATCGACTTTGAAGAGACATTTTCCCCAGTTGCCAGAATGGAAGCAATCCATTTGCTTTTAGCTTATGCATGCTCCAAAAATGTTAAAGTATATAAGATGGATGTAAAATCAGCTTTTCTGAATGGGGAACTTGAAGAAGAAGTCTACATTGAACAACCAAAAGGATTTCAGTTGTCAGAGAACACATAATATGTGTGTAAATTAAAGAAGGCCTTGTATGGTCTAAAACAGGCTCCTAGAGCATGGTACTCCCGACTGGATATGTATCTGCAGCAGGCAGGGTTCATAAAAGGAAGTGCAAACAACAACCTCTACATCAAGGTAAGTCAAGGTAATATTTTATTAATTGAAGTTTATGTTGATGATATTATTTTTGGTAGTGATGATGACAAGTTAAGCTAGAAATTTGCAAAAGACATGCAGAATGAATTTGAAATGTCGTTACTTGGAGAACTATCCTTCTTTCTGGGACTTCAAATACGTCAAAGCAACAAACGAATTTTTATTTCTCAAACCAAGTATATCAAAGAAATGCTAAAGAGGTTCGGAATGGAAGATTGCAAACCA
>JASDQU010099704.1:485888-499575 GCA_032191745.1 Picea mariana | reverse complement strand
TGGTGGTATGTAGAACGTCACATAACTCCTCATGGTTTGAGATTTATGGCCTTACGAAGTTGGAGGACCCTCATATGTCATCTAGAAGCCCCAAAAGGTCAAAGTAGTCAAAGTGGTTTAAGAGATTTTAAAAGGTAAATAATAAAGTGAAGTGATTATTTTATTATAATTCAAAGTGAACACAAAACAACTTATTTCAATAATAAATTTAATGGAGAAATTAGAAGTGGACCCAAACCTAAAATAAGGAAAGTGGGCCAAGTGACCTAGAAGATGTTTTTAAGGAAGCTACTTGGAGAGTATAAATAAGAGGAAAGGCTCTCTCATTTGAATCAAACTTGAGCATATTGAATATCTATATGTGTCTGAGGTAACCAAGGATATATAAACCAGAATTCTGAGTGAAGGTGAAGAAAAGAAGGCTGAAATGTAAGGACGGATAAATTCTTTTGATGGTGCTTTCTAAGGTATGTTATTTACAGGTCATCTCACCATTTTCTCTATAACTTTTTTCTATAATGATTCAGACTGTGAAATTGCTATTAAAGTGAGAGAACATATCTAAGTATCTGTGAAAAAACATTTATCTTGTGGGTCATTGTATTTTGGGAGTTACACTCTGTGGAAAATAGAGTTTGTGGCCAGTCCTGAAACTAGTCAAAATCAGGTGTTTCAGGTAGAAACATCATAACTTATTCATAACCGATCCAAATTCAATGAGACAAAATGTGTTGGTTAGGGTACAGTCTGTAGTATTCTTTTTAACAGTTTTAGATCATTTCATCAAATATTGTGTGTGGGGCACTCTCTCCAAGGTCGCTCTCTAGAATAAGCTAGAATTAAGCAAGGTATGCCATTTTTGCTATAAATCCTTTTATGAGAGGTTCCAAGTAGTGACACTTGGAGGAATTGCATTAAACAAACTGAAGAAAATTTTGTATCAATTTCAGATATGTATACATTATAGGTTCAAAGTTATGATTACTTCAAGTTAGGGTTGTTGACTAATCCAAAACTAGGCATGTGAGACTAAAGAAAAGTTTGATGAAAATGCTAGTCTCTTGTTTTAAAGTTAAGGAAGTTTTGAAGGAATGTGATCATATACACCAAGTCTATTATAGAGCTATAGATCATATTTGGATGATGAAATTGATGAGGGCTTTTGGTTGTGGTACATGTTGAGTACATGGTTGAGACAAGTAGTTGATGATTTGGCGCACATACATGAGGTGTATAGTTGATGATGTTGGTACATATTGATGAGTCATATTTGATGAGTATTTGACACATGATTGGTATATACTTGGTACATGGTTGGATGCACTTGTTTATGGTACAAGTTGATGACAGGTTGAGGTATAGGTTGATGCATGGTTGATGCATGGTTCAGATTTATTGGTACAGGTTTACGACGGTATATCTCACAGTGATAGTGTGACAGTAGTTCCATCATTCTACTTCTACTTCAGGGTGGCAGGATGGGGAAAGGATAGGTGGTTATAGCCACCTTTCAGTTGTAGCCGGAGAACATTGGGGGTTGTAGCCTCCTTCTGGTTGTGGCCAGAGAATTGGGGAGTTGGAGCTTCCCTCAGGTTGTAGCCTAAGAAATTAGGGGGTTGGAGATTCCTTCCAGTTGCAGCTGGAAAACAAAGGAAGTTGGTTCTTCCAATGAATGTAATTCTTCAAGACATATAAGAAAAAACATTCTGTGGTTTTCTCCCGATTTGGGTTTCCATGTAAAACACTGGTGTACTGTGTCTGTGTGTGATTGTTTATTTCTTACTACTCATTATTGGATAATAATTCTACAGTGATATAACATTTGAAGAAAAATGATTATAATTATGCTATTACTGATTCACCCCCCCTCTCAGTAATCCAACAAGGTCTTGAAGGGAAATGGAATCTTCAAATTTGATCACTAGAAATTAGTGCTAAGGCTTGTGTTGATCTTTAATAGTATTTTTTGAAATTAATGATCCCTAACCAATATCCAAAATGTCATATGTTTATTGTATCTTTTGTGGAAAAACTTGCATAAATGTTGAAAGTATGAGGTGATTAACTTGTCATTAACAATGTGGGATGATATAGAATTAAGGGATTTTCCTCAAAATTGAAACATCTCGAGGATTAGTAAAGATATGCATGTCTATCCTCATACTCCACAAGACTTCTCAATCCATCTCAATATGTATGTTTTTCAGTACAATAGTGATCAACTATCTTGTTTCACAAAACTCAAGCTAAACTTTATTCTTCTCCAATTGCTCACAAACATAATGGTACTACACTTAAATTATTTTTATTCTTGCATGAAACCTAGTATTCTTATCCATTTCAATGAAACTTTGGTTATCACATCTTAAAATTGTAGGATTCGGTTGCTCTAACCTAACATATTTTTGTAATTTCTTAGCCACATCAATTCCTTTCTTTCATGATTTGATACTACATGTTCTTCTTTAGCACTTGATAAGGAATATGAAGTTTCATGCATACTATTTCATACATAAGGATGCCTACCACAATCCAATAAGGAATATTTCTCATAGCTTCCACATCAACTTGAGTACTTGGACCCATATCTTGTGACAAGTTTTGAGAAATTTCCATTTTAGTCTTCACATTTTAGAAATCACTCATGCTTAATATCTAAAGGATATGTTCAATGTATCTCCTTTGACTCAAATGAAACTTCCTATTGCTCAAATCTCTTACTATTTGAATAACCAAGTAGGATTAATGGATCTCTCCATGATCCATCATGTCAAATTCTACAACAATTTTGATTTGAAAGAATTTAACAAAGATAACTCCTTGCTCATACAAATGCATAATCTATGGAGAATGTCAGTATGATAAAAGGACTGACATTATGCTATACATAAATATTTAGATATGTAGTATAATGTTGGAAACCCTCATTCATTAAATGTGCATCAATGTGTCAATGTCATGCCCTATAGGATTTCTTAAGTCTATGCAATTACTTTTGCAACATGCACACCATATGCTTGTTTCCTTGTTGTACATAACCCTCAAGTTGTTCCATACATATATCATCCTACAAGATACCATTAATGAATTTTTTCTCAACATCATGTTGATGGATATGCATATGCATCATTATTGCAATTTATGAGATTTGTATAATGGATGCCATCTTCACTATTGGTATAAAATTCTTTGGGTTGCCTGTGCCCTAAATTTGTGTGTACACTTTCACCATCAATTGAGCTTTATATTTCTCAACTAAATCACTTGACTTGTTTTGTTTGAAAACCCACTTAGTACTAGTTTCTTTCTTACCTATTGGTAGAGGAGCACGTGACTAAGTTTGTTTCTTCACTAATGGCTCATAATTTTCATCCATAATTTGTTTCCATTCTACCATGTTTTGGCCTTTAAGCACAATTTTTATTGTTCAGGGTTCTAGCACTTCAACATTGCTTGCATAACTCCATAGTGTCTCTAATAGTTTTTGGATTCTTGTTGATATTCTTAGTTTCGACAATTATTTTTTAGTATTTTTCACTTCTACACTCTCCCAAAATGAAGGATTATATTCATTTGAAGTTCCCTTAGTATATTCCTCAATTATCTCCATTGAGGGGACATCCAAAAGCTTAATGCTTCTCCTACCTTTGTAGTCGCTATCGAGATGCTTCACTAACACTGCAACTTCATAAAAAATCATCTCAACTTATAATCATTGAATGTTCTATTGGTCTATACAATCTATAAATAGTTTCATTTGAACCATAGCCAACCATAATACCTTTTGTGCTCCGATCATCCATTTTTTTTCACCTCTATCTATAATGTATGCATATAATGGAAAAGGAGTATCAGGTTAATCATCAACAAGGAGGATTAGGTTAATCACATAACATCAAATATTATACTTTTTTTGCACATCCAATACCACTAACCTACAAAATTTGAACATATTCTACTTTTTTTGCACATCCAATACCACTAAGCACTATTAAAACAACTCCAAGTTCTACTTGAAAAACCAAGGTTATTTTTTGGAGAAAGAAGTCAAACCATATTTATCCTCTATGACCTCATCCCGTGCACCCTCCTCTGCATGTGCCCTCCTATGGTGTGTCCTCAAAATCACGTGCCCTCCTCTGGTACGCCCTCAAAACCTTGTGCCCTCCTCTGGTGCACCCTCCTCCCGTGTTCCCTCCTTCTCTGTGCGCCTCTCCCTCCTTCTTCGTGCTCCTCTCCCTCCTTCATGCGCCTCTCCCTCCTTCTCCCATGCTCCTCTCCCTCCTTCTCCTCCTCTCACTACTTCTCCCCTGCTACCCTCCACTCTACGTGTGTGCATGCAACTATGAGTGTGATAGTCATGTAGTGATAGTGTAGTTTGATTTTGGTTTGTTTTGGTTTTTATTTTTATTTTTTGTTTTTATATTATTTATTTATATATAAATTATAAATTATATATATATATATATATATATATATATATTATATATATATAATATATAATCCCTAACCCATATCCCCCGAGACATAAAATCCCTAACTCATAGTCCCCGATATATAGTCATGGATACATCCTTGTCACCCAACTGAGAGCAAGGGGCATTAGGAGGGACAATATAGAGATACCCCAATTGGGAATAAATAATATTGTACAATTGTTCCTTTTGGATGGATTCATCCTCATTTCTAGGCATAGTCATGTATACATCCTTGGTGATGAGGGGAAGAAGGGCTTCCAAGAACTACTCTATAAGAAATTGTTCATTGATATTGGATTTTTATAAAGAAAATCTTATAAGTCACTCATGGATGTGTTTTGAGATGTGAGTGGTTTTGGTATAATGGAAATTGGTCAATATTTCTATCCCTATGCGATGGTGGAATGGAAGTTGGAAGAAGGTAAGGAAATAATTTTATATGAACTCAAAGGTTGTATGGGTATTTCTAGGTTGTTCTATGTACAATTTGGTGGCAATGCCCATCAAAGTGCATTCAAAAAGTATCAACCTAATTCAATCCTTCATTATGGAGTTCGAATAAAACCAAAGGTGAAAGGGAATGATATGGTTGGAGGGATGCTCTCTAGGTTTACCCTCAAACATTGGGATGTCAGAGGGATTTTTATTTGGAATATTGGGCCAATTGGTATCATGGAAGATAAGATCATTGATTAACTTGGTCAAATCATGGAGATTTAACCCTTCCATAAAAGTCACAAAAGGTTGGTTGGCATTGGCTCCAATATTTCAAAAGGAACTTTAGTAATGAAAGAGAAATGAGTCTTGATCATGCATCCGGTCCCATCCTTGGAATTATCCACTTTAAAATAGCACACCTGTTACCAAACGAGATGGAACCATGTCCATAAGAAAGGATTTTGAAAGTTCCCTAATAGTCAACCTCTATGTTTCAATGTGAAATGACCAAGGGAATTTATTTGGATGCCTATCCCCAGAGTCCTAACCTAGCTACAATATTATTTTAATGGGCCAAGTGGGATTGTATGTGTTAGATTAGATGGTTTATTATTAGGTTTATCTTGGTGTCATGAACCAAGCGTACAATTTAAGGTGTGGGATGTGTGCACATGTGGTGTGACTAACTTGAAATGAAAATTCTTGCAAATGAAAGTCAATTACAATTAGTTGAAATTTAAACTTATATTGAGAAAGTAAGTAACCAAGATAAGTACTAAATAAAATGATTTTTTATTTATCTAAGTTA
The DNA here is from genome assembly GCA_032191745.1 of Picea mariana. Taxonomy (NCBI): domain Eukaryota; kingdom Viridiplantae; phylum Streptophyta; class Pinopsida; order Pinales; family Pinaceae; genus Picea; species Picea mariana. The sequence continues at coordinate 493,851 of JASDQU010099704.1, read as the reverse complement.
CCCTTCAAATATGAAATGTGCTTGCGAATATTTAGATTTAAAAATAAAAAACAATCTCCTTTACTCTTTGGATCACAAGCAAACCATTTAGAAAATCCTAGGTCTTTATTGGTAAGTAAAATACTAGGGGTTCTAGGGAACTCTTTTCTTTCAACAAGAGACTTTTCAATTATGAAATAAATGGAAATATAAAACAACAAAGACAATTAACCTAGAGCCCTTGCAGAAACTCACCTAGAAAGTTGTGTCAGCAATGTAGATTATGCCCCCTATTCCTATTTGGTTCAATGATGATAACATGCCAAAAAAAGATTTGGTCAATGAAAATAACATGCCAAAAATTGTGTTGGTCAATGCACTTAATGACCCCCAAAAATGCATTGGCACCTAAGGGTTTCCAGGTAGTTGTGAGCTAGTCTTTGAGGCAAATATGGGTGGTTTTCGACATTTGTTTCTTGAAAACACTGCACATAAAGTATGCATGAGCTATCTTGATATGGTGGGGATGGAGAAAGGGAAAGAAAATAATATGGGAAGGACTAAATGACTGTTGTAAGCAAGGACTTCTTGCCTAATGAGCATACGATTAACAAAGCGAGGAATTTCTACACATAGAAAAGGTAACTTAGATCACCTACAAGATTGTTTTCCCATGACCAGGCCCACATCAAGTGAAGGAAGAAAATTAAGAAGGTACATGTGTTTTTCCATTCCATGTCAACAACAACGCATCCATTCACTGGGAACAAATCGATTACTCCACTAAATTAGGGTTTATGGTTTACATGATGAATTGATGATGGAAGAAAGTGGGTGTGTGAGTCAAATTTGAGTCCAGAAACCCTCCCATACCGTTAAGGCATGAGAATAGTCTATCCATGTCAAATTTCAATGCATTCATAAACAATTTGAAAAAATTTCAACGTTAGCCCCATTCACAGGTCACTGTTGCTCGTGTCTAGTCCTAGTACAATTTCTTTGTAAAATTTGTATAAGATATTTGGAGAATGATAATTTTGAAGGTCCTAGGTCTATTCCTACAAACCATAGCAATATCACCTCTCATTGACAGTCCATGTATTGATCCCTTTTAGTTTTGGGTTGTTATTTTTTCCAATTGCACACACCTTTCAATCTAGTCAAAGTTCAATTATTGTCTCTTGTTGTTTTAGGGTTATAAAGCCTCATGATCCTAATGAACACATGCCTCCAAAATTATGATATAATGATCATTGCGTGACAACTGTCATGAAGGGTGATGGCTAAGACTAGGGGCAACTTTAGATGACTCCACTAAATTAGGGTTTATGGTTTACATGATGAATTGATGATGGACATAGCTACATCGTTGGTATGATTAGGTGCAGTCGCGCATAGCTCCTCTTGGTTTCGAGAATATCTCATTCTCTACTAAATAGGGGCAACCATGTGAAGGTGGAAGCTCTAATTATGCCCCCCACCCCCCTCACAATACTCTCAATTTCCCCATATTACCTAATTTGAAATTATAAAGAACATGTATCATATACTATATTATACAAAATAAAAACATATAAATATCATATAAAAGATATAAACACATACCTCTTCTTTTCAACAATTAAATATCAGTCATCTTCTTCAATGTTTTAGGGTTTAGGGTTTATGGTTTAGGGTTGAGCTAAATTGTACCTAGCCATTGGATTCACTATGTTGCTTAAGTAATGATAAGAGTGAAAGGTTCTAAGGATTATGTTCACTTGATTGCAATTTTTTCTTATGTTTTCAAGAGATACTTGTAGTTGGCAATGATAGGAAGAGAAGTTATTAGCCTCCTAATGTTGGTTGGGCTTGAACTTACTTGCCATACTTGGTATTTTGTGTATTATGTTACATGTGTAGGTGCAAAGACTTGGAGCTTGGAGCAGGTTCCATGAAAAATCCTTTTATACCTTTTTGCCAAAATGCCAACAATACCTAACCTTATTTGTCTTTGTGTGTAGGTACTAGCTTGGGGAGTAGGAACTTGGAACTAGAACTTGGCTTTCGGGCTAAGTTCTTTAAGTCAAGTAAAATTTTACCATGCTAAAAATCGAGTGCCAACTTAGCTTAAAATGCAAAATTTGGCTCAAAAAACCAAAACTTTTATGAGAAAACCTGACTTTCCAAATGGAGAATGGAGAAGTTTGTGGGAAAATTGACCACAGATACATTTAATGAGCAAATTTGGGCATTTTGCAAATCAGGTTGTGTGAAGGATGGGTTGATTTTGATGAAAGAGATGGAGGAGAATATGCTTCTCTCAATCTTAACCAATTTTAAAAAATTCAGAAGCAATAGTCAATCTACATATCTTGGGGCATGCATCAATAGCCTGATATTCCATTCCAATTTCTTTCAAAATCGCAGATAATTCTCGGTATGTGCAAGGTAACTTATTTGGTGATGGTAATAAATATTCACCTATCAACCTACAACAACAATATACAAAAAAAAATTAATAATGAAAATTATATTAATCATTATAAATATTGCGTCCTTAATTTAGACATCAATTGACACTTAAAATAAAATAAAATAAAAGTTGAAAATTGCATAAAACTGTAAAATTATGTTGCTTACCTTAGGATCTGTGTCATACATGTTTTTGAAAAACCATTTGATACCTTCAATTTGACCAACAACATTACAGCAAAGAGACCACTTTTTTTTTTGCCTTCATATAGGGATTCAGTGGCATTTTGAAGGATAGGTTTATCCAAAATATATTCATCATCATTGTCATCATTATCATCCTGCAAGTTGATCTCCTCCAAGTTGACATCATCATCCATTGGAGCATTATAAATGTATTGAATCAATCTATTTATCCCATCATCATCAACTGAATTATTAATATCATCATTTTCCATAGGAATAACATGATCATCATTACCCACAAGATTAAGTTCAACTTGTTCTTTAGTATTATCTCTATGAAAATGTCTCCTACTAAGAGACATCACATTCTTAGGATGATTTTTTTTTAATAAAAACAATAGAAGCAATAAAATACAGTTAGAGTATATCACAAATGTTATTTTGAAAGATAAATTAAAATAAAACAATTAATGTATAATACCCTTAAAGATCTATAATAACTAATTCCTTACCATGGGACGATATTCATTGCCCCTTCAACGTGCCCATTCTCCTGACAATGTTTTTCAACTATTTTTATATTTTTAAAGGTAGTCTTCTTCCATTAAAACCCTTGCATTCACAACAAGGGCAATAACATTTCCCATCAACATGAATCACCATTTGCCACTTTAACATAACAATCTCTCTTTTCTCATCTGGAGTTGACATTGTAATTACCTATTACAACAAATCCATTAAAACATTATAAGTACAATATAAAAATCTATTCAAATAATTTGGTATATATTTAGATATTTATAATGAAAATTATACAACATGTTCAGAAAAAATAAAGGACAAAGCATGAAATCTAAAATCAGCTAGAAAAAAAAAGGAACAAAGCATGAAACCAATGCATTTCATATTCAGCATACAACATTGGCTATGTGGGAATCTAAATGACACTTGGTTCTAAAAAAACACATTGACCTACACATAAACATCCAAACATAAATGAATCTTCTAATAATCTCTTTGTTGCGATCCACCTACTATTATGTTGTCAAAATTGAGGAACAAAATTGATAGAAGTGTACGAAAGAGTTTGGGGAGAAAAATAAATCATGACATAAGAAGCGTAAAGGAAACTTTAATTCTCATAAAAAATGATGATGTAAGGAAAATTAATTTGAAGACAACCAATCAAAGCCGGAAAGCAATTCGTTGGCATGGTAATGATAAATGGTACACTATACATCTTTTACTATCCAAGTTTTAAGCCTCATACTTTGATTCATCCCTGAAATCACAATATTCCATTAATAAGGGGAGGTGGATCTATTATCACCCAAAATCACACTATATAATATTAAGTCCCTAATAAAAACTAGGGTAGCTTTAGGGATACACAAGAGTACTGATGCCCAATATCACCACAAAAGCCACTGCTCTTCACTTATAGTTGGTTCTGTTCCAACTCAAGGAGGAATCCCTAAATGTTAATTTACTAAGGCAAGGATACTTAGATATTCAAGAAGTTCCATGAAATATAAGAACACAATTAGAGTGATTGAATCTAATTAGAGTGATTGTAGTTGAATCAATAATCGTTTTACTCTATCAAAAGTGGATAAACCATAAAATATTTCTAAGGACTTAAAATAAACCATAAAATCTGATTTAAGGAGTGAAAATAAACCATAAAATAGTTCAATACCACCAAATTACTAAATCACATAGAAAAGTTTTAAGTACTGACCTTCAAAATCTCAGCTATGTAGAGTCTGATCAATTCAATGTTTCTCTTCTTGAAAGAGAATTGAAATAAAGATTTCATAAAAGACAAGAACACCATTGCATCAGAACACCCGAATGATTGTCGCAACTGTAGAAAATTATTGTTGCCACTATAGCAAATTTGTTGTAATTGAGATATATATAGGATTGATTTCGTTGGTCTTCTGAGGAATTTGGTCAAATTGACCAAACAATAAGTCAATGACCGTTTGATTCTCACACGTGTCATAGTTGGTCATTATAACGACTAAAGTTCATCACTATAGAAACTAACTCATGGTTGGTTGCTCTAGCGATGAAAGTTCATCGCTATAATGACCAACGTGGAATGTTGGTCACTAGAGCGACGAATAGTTGGACCTTGAAAAAAAAAAGTAAATTTAGTCCAAAAAAAGAAAAAAAATTACGACGAAATTTTAAATCGTCGTAATTTCCACCCAATGTAGTAGTGAAGGTACTATTTGGAGCGTGTTTCTTGGAGAAATACCTTAGTGTAATAACTTTTTCTAACTAAGGTGAAAATATCTATAGGATGGGATGATGACAAGTGACCTTTAGTGGCTAGAGAAGTCATAAAGGCGAATTAATCACCTTTTGTAGTAAAATAAAGGTTTATTAAATTAATAAAGTGACTTTATGATAAAATATTAAAGATGAATTAAAAATCACTTTAAGAGAAAAATATGGAAGGAGGTATAAAGGAGAGATATGAGATCATATTCTCACATTATGTTGATGATCATTTTACCTATTGGTTTGGAGAGCTCTCAGAGTATTTGGGGTTTGGAGGAAACCCTTGTTTGATTAGTTTCAGTGGTGAGACTATCCACCCTAGCTAATCCGGTTTCGGTGGTGAGAAATCCACCCTAGCCATTTGATTGGTAGGAGAGATCACTCATATCTCTCACTTGGTTTTATTGTAGAAGGAATATCTACTATTTTTATAATTTGTGTGGATATTTGTAGAAGTTTTGGTGTTGTTGTGGAAGTAAAACCCTCATCTTCAGATTGTGAGCTTTATATCCGATATTGTTTGTTTGAGGAGGTTGATCCTTGAGTGTGAAAGAAGGGTCATGGCATTCCTTGATGGTTGTGGGAGTATCAAAGGAGTTTTTTCCAACAAAGTACAAGTTGTGGGGTTTATAAGAGTTCTTATCTAGTTCATAACTCGTTGCTAACATTCACAATCATTTCCAATGGTGGAAAGTGCCCATCTACTTCAAATCATGGTGTTATTATGGGGTTTCTACAATGCACATATATTGTTGTTCAATAAGAGATGAGAAAATATTAAAGATGAATTAAAATTCACTTGAAGTGAAAAATGTGAAAGGAGGTATAAAGGAGAGATAGGGGCTCATATTCTCTCATTATGTTAATCAATGTTATTTCTCTGATTGGAGAGAGATGTTGTGGATTGTCTACTAGGGGTTTAGATCAAAACCCTTATGCATAGTTGGTTTCGGTAGTGAAATATTCCACCCTATCCAACCTAAGGGAAGAAGAGTCGATTTTTTTATAGGGGAGACCAAGCCTATTGCCAAGATTGATTTTATTCATAGTTGGGACGATTTTCTTGGTATGGAGATATATTTTACTCATTGGATGTTTGAGACTATTGGAGAAACAAAGTTATGTTGTTGGGAAGGGAGGACTGTAATGTCCCCATTTTTGTATTCCCTTATTATGAAACTAGAGTTACTTCAATAGGCTTGAGTCAGCGAGGTTAGAGGCATGAGACTAGGTCATCAGTGAGCCCATAAGGTTTGGAGGAGTTTTGAGGAGCCCAACTTAGTTTATTTACCATTATTCATCATCGGGATCATTTCCTCACAACTTGTTCTTGGTTTCGTTGCATTCCAACGATTCCCATAAAATGGGGTTATTATTGGGCATATTTTTATTAATTACACTGACGGTACTATTTGTATATTGTTTCTTGGATAAATACCTTAGTGTAATAGCTCATTGGAACCAGGGAAAAAAAATCTATAGGATGGGATGATGAAAAGTGACCTTCAGTGGTCGAAGAAGTCATAAAGGTGAATTAATAACTTTTTGGAGTAAAAACAAGGTTTATTAAATTAATAAAGCGATTTTATGAGGAAATATTAAAGATGAATTAAAATTCACTTGAAGGGAAAAAGGTGAAAGGAGGTATAAAGGAGAGATAGGGGCTCATATTATCTCATTATGTTGATCATTTTTATTTATCAAATTGGAGAGAGATCTTGTGGCTTGTCTGCTAGGGTTTTGCAGCAAAACCCTTGTGCATAGTTGGTTTCAGTGGTGAAATATTCCACCTTAGAAAACCTAAGGGAAGAGTCACCTATGTTCTTCATTTGATTTCCATTGGTTGAAGAGATTGTTTATATTTATAGAGACCGTGGATCTTGTGGAGGCAAAAAATTGTGTGCAAAGAGAGAGTTTGATTGAGGGAGGCATTGCCGAATCTAGAGGGACCGAGTTATCCTTGTGGAGAGGATCGAATATTGTTGGAGACATAGACCATGTTCATTGCTGGTTGGAGTCTTCTACAGTTGGGTCCAATTTTCCATTACAAGAGATTTTTGATCTTCATTAAGGGGCTTATTTTTCATTTAGATGAAATTCCATTGAGTAGAGGAGGTTGATTCCTTGCTGAAGAGATCATTTTTATTGTGGAGGAGCCATAATTTTACTACCAGGTCCAATTTCCTATTTTCTTGGCCATGTTTTCTACCTAGGGGAGTCAATTTGTTTATAGGGGAGACCAAGCCTATTGCCAAGATTGATTTTATTCACAGCTGGGCCGATTTTTTTGGTATAGAGACAGATTTTCCTCACTCGATGTTTGAGACTATTGGAGCAACATAGTTCTAAGGTTTTGGTAATCAAATTGGCAGTAAGTTGGTGGAATTTAGTTGTTGTTACAGTCCATAAATTATATTCTTATTACAATTAGTTGTACCAAGTTGAAACTATGAGTTAATTGTTGTATACCCACCTAATTTTGAGTAATAAAAAATACCCTCTTGTTGACTCTATCTTTATTGGTCATTAAATGTTTTTTAGCATACTTTGTTTGTTGTTACATATGTCATATTCCATGTGCATTTTGAAGTAGTGATTTTTTTTTTTAAAACCCTCAAGTCAACAAGCACATGAAACATAACTAAACAATGACCATAAATTTATATCAACAGTGGAAGAGGTTGAAATAAGGGGTTATGGAGTGTGTCTACAAAGTGATTGAAAAAAATGTTTGCATTAGAAAACATTACAACAAACAGAGGAAGGGTTTAATAGTGGAATTTTGGCATATATGCCAATTGTTTGAAAAAAATCCAAGGCCAGAAAACTATCAAAAAATTACATCCTTAAACACAACTTGTATTCCAGAGTAGGTGGGCCATTACAATGGTCTCAAATCTAGTGATAGTTCTATCTTGTGGAGTATACAATGGACAAATATTAGTAGAAGTGGATTAATACGAAGGACAACATACATGAGTTATAAAGATGAAGACAAAGAAGGAGCTCATGTTTGAAATCAAGTTGGAATTAGCTATAGGAAAGTGAATGA
>JASDQU010099704.1:426841-479233 GCA_032191745.1 Picea mariana | reverse complement strand
TGGCAGGGTTTGTCACTAGTATCGCTGATGAGGGGGAAACATCTTGTCCCACCTATGATGATCAAGAGGGTGATGACACAACAACACCTCATGCACCATTAGCATTGTCCTATGAAGTCCATGAAAATAACACCTATGATAGACATGTTGATCGAACATACGTTAAGGATGCTTATGATTATGAGGGTGTGGTAGCACCCAACTATGATGAGCATTCAAAGTCCCATACCACTTATGATAATGATGATTATGAAGGCATGAGGGTACCTGAATATGATGAAGGACGAGTGTTTGAGATATTTACAGGGGACATGGATCCTTCTTCACATGAGCCATGCACAGATGATTATTCCACACATGAGTCCCATCATAACATAGTATCACCTAGTGCATCGGGTGATGTTGATGAGGAGAGAACTCTTATATATGAAAAATAACATCAATTAGATGTGGTTGGATAGAGGTCGTTAGCATTGTGTGACATGAAGGATCATTTGTTGGTGACCGAGGATCAGATTACATAGGTGTTGACTAGGACTGATAGAGCTCGTAGATTCATTGAGGATCTTATGTGGAGAGCTCAAATAGAGGAGAGACATAGTGGAGTGGTAGGTGGAGTCACTAGTGCTCAGTTATGCACCATCAATGAAGAACTAGAGTAGTTGAATTCATACTACTTGCAACTTTTTATGGATAGGGACTTTGCCCTCAAGTTTGTCAAGGACAAGGAAAGAGAGGTTGAGTAGCTACATTATCAACTGAGTGTGGCACTCTCTTCACCACTTATAGTAGGGACTCCATAATATTTGGAAGTCGTGACATAGAAGGGTATGGATGTCACATAGGATGAGAGAGAGGAGCCTCTTATGATGATTTTGTGCAGGGAGTAGTCAAAGTTGCAGGATCTTGAAGAGGATTGTGAATTTGAGAGTTTGAATTGTTCTCTTGTTTGGAATTACATGTATCATGATCCCTTTCTCTTGAAGAGTACATTAGGTGCTCATGTCTTAGCTATGGAGGATATAGTTGAACACCTTTATTGTGGACTAGCTTACGAGGAAATATATATGTCCATGGATTGGGTGGACATGTACATGATAGGCGTGAACACACTCGAGGACACATGTTGAATCATCATTAGTAGAGTGTTGGATTCAATAGCACATACAGGCCACTAGATGATACAGGGTGACATATGAGTATGTTACAGTATACAAGATTATACATTGGCACATGGTGGTGCATGGTATATTTTTGGAGCGTTTCCTCCAGGGAAACCTCCTGACAGAGTCATTGAGTATACCATTGGGTTGAGGTTACCCAATATCAATGAGTGTATGGGTGAGCATCAATGAATATTTTTTTCCTCAATGATTGATTTTCATCTGGGATATCATCAGGCTTGGGCCAGGGAGTAGGGTACTCACAGGTTTATTCTCGGGTATCATCATGAGCTCTTGGTCATGACCTTGGGGTTGACCAATGCACTAGTCAAATTATAATCCTTCATGTAGTGGTAGAGGCACTTGTTGTCATTATTGTATGCTCTCATTGTATATAGTAGGACATGAAAGGATTACTGGAGCTAGTGGGATGAGATAGGGGGAATTGTGGCTGCCATAGATTTCATCCATTTGGACTCTATAATTAGTGCATTCAGTGCACAATATGAGATCCAAAATTATTTTCATCGGTTCAAAAAGATTGCAATTGGTAAAGTAGTGGATGGAATTATCTTCTATAGAGATTGTACATTGGGGATTTGGCTCATTTGGAATCTGATGGTTATTGGCAGGGCACAACAACAATCAACAGGCATTTGGAGTGGTGGAATTCCAATGTGGAGGTGGTATCCTGACATTCATCCAAGTGATGGATTATCTCGGATGAGGTTGATGACCGACATAGTTGAGGGAGTGATTGGTTTGCATCACTGTGGGAATTTTGTGAGAGGAGATGTGTATTTTTTCTTTCCCCTCATGATACCCAGGATCGAGGATAGTCGTGGATTGACAGGCTTTGATTTCACTGAGATTCCTTGGTGAGCCATGATCCATGATAGTGAGTTTAGTCCTTTCATGGACTTCATCTTGGGGGTCTAGGAGAGGACAATGTTGTTTGAGCATGGTGATCAAGCCATTATGATCAGAGTAGCGCAGCGTCGTCATGGTGGGTCCTTTTTGATATTATCTTGGGAACCTAGGATTACATTTTTTAGTAGTTCAACAACTGATACAAAGGAGAGTAGGTTTTACTTTTAGGAGTTTATTACTGGATTGCATGGGAATGTTTTTATGGAGGAGCAATTCTCCAAGGAGTTGAACGAATTTTTGTAGTGTATGATTTCTCTACTTATCGATAGTATTCATGAGGCCGATCATGCAAGTACCTTGCGGGACAACAATTTGAGTAGAGGGTGGCTCACTTCTTCCATATTGGTTTGGGACCCAGGGATCACTCTCAGTTTTAGTTTGGTAGAATTTTTTCATCATATGGTTGAGGTGGAATTTCTTTTGGAAAAATAATATTTGGGAAGAGAGAACTATAATGTCCCCTTTTTGGATTTCCTTATTATGCAGCTAGAGTTACTTCAAGAGGCTTGAGTCAACTAGGTCAAAGGGGTGAGACTAGGTCATCAGTGAGCCTAGAAGGTTTGGAGGAGTTTTATGGGGCCCAAATTAGTTTATTTACAATTATTAATCATTAGGATAATTTCCACACAACTTATTCTTGGTTTCGTTGCATTTCTATGATTCCCATAAAACAGGGTTATTATTGGGATTATTTTAATTAATTACACTAAACGTACTATTTGGAGCTTGTTTCTTGGAGAAATACCTTAGTGTAATATCTCATTGGAAACGGGGTAGAAATATCTATAGGATGGTGTTAGCACAAGATTGTTTTATGCCTCAGTGTTGCATAAATCCTTCATTATTCATTTTGGAAAATGAATACAATTGTTATGGGATATTTTGTTTATTTTTGGGAAAATTGAAAGTATATTGGATTATGCCCAATATCCAAGTTCAAGTATAAAAATAACTCACGGATTTGCACTACCCAATAGAACGAAGACACATAGGTGGGCGCTACCTAAATTCTGGCAGAAAATGAATTGTGCAGAGTTATTTTACCAGTTTTGAGTCACTAACTTAAAACTTGGATTGTGAACAATTGAGAAGGTATTTTTGAAAACTGGAGGATTTTTTGTTTCATAACATTTGAAATAGAAAAAAAATATTTCCGTTTTTCAAAATGTGTTATGGTTTGAGAGATATTAGACATAGAAGTGGCACTACCAAATCTGCACAATGATGTTACCGAATTTCCTGTAGTGGTCATGGTTTTGACATTCGCCTTGTTGGGAGGTTGCCACTTGTCAAGGAGGATTCAAATGTCTTATCAAGGATCAGTTAGATGTCAAGGGACACCTAAACCTATGATTTATCTCCATCAAAGGCCTCATGCAATGAGGTGGAAACAATTTAGTAATGACTTCCAACAAATTCCTGAAAATTAGCAGTTTGTTGGATTTTTGTCTCTTTGATTGTTGCCACCTATCTCCAAGGATTATAATCCAATGGAGGAGAAGAGATTCAACCTCCTAAGGTTATTTGGATGCTATTTTATATTTAAGAAAGGAGATCTCTATTGGAGAGGGGGATTCATGAGCCAAGAGAGGTTAGAGAGACTAGGAGTAGGCAATTTTCTTGTGTGTGTTCATTTGTAAGCCTGTGGGCATTTTATGATTGTAAGCATTACTTATATTGGAGACTCATGAGAGCTGTTATTTCAGATTGTAAACCTTTTGTTTATATTTCTTCTTATTTGAATATATTGGAGATTTGAGGATCAAAGGCTATCAATGATTTATGGATCCCTAAGCAGCAGAGGATCTGTTGTATTTTGCCCATCAGTCATTTTTTATATTCAAGTATTTGTTGATTCATTAAATTGAGAGGATCTCAGTTTAGTGAACATTATATCTTATGTTTTCCTTCTTCATTCTTCCACCTATCAACATATAATCTTGTTTTTTGTTGAGCAACTTTTGTGCCTTCGATGAGTAGGATGTTTGTGACTCCATTTCCCATTGGTGTAGCCTACTGATCTACAGTTTGCAGCCCTCTCTCTTTCTTTATCCATATTTATGATCCACCTATTGAAAACCAAAGTTATCTTTTAAATTATGATGGGTGTTGAGCTTACACTTTAGCAGTCAAAGTGTGACTTTTAGTGCTAATATTCTTGGCATCATTTCTGCGGAGGGATTTGAGCAGATTGAAAAGATCCCTAGGAAGAACGACATTTCACAGCTCCATCTTTAGATGGTGACTGAAGTTGGACACCTTCAAGACTGCACATTCACCATGACGATTCCATTGTTCAGAATCTATTGGTGACTCCACTAGGGATGAGACAAATTAAATGGCTATAAAGGCTATCCTGGCCAAGAGGTTTGCCCCACTCAATTTCTTAGCCATAAATGGTTATCCATATCCTGTGCCTCAAATTGATGAATGGAAAGATCTGTTGCCCAGATTTTATGAAGGTGAGGATGACAACCCTTTTGAGCATGTTCATGAATTTCATGCTTTGATGCAACAACTTGACATCCATCATGAAGATATATTGATGAAAATGTTCATGTATTCATTGGAAGGCGATGTGAGGCAATGGTATAGAACACTCCTTGCTTCTAGTATTTCCTCTTTGAAGGACTTTCATGATGTTTTTTATTCTCATTGCAAGATAATTTATCCATTTGAAAGACTTTTTGAGAAATGTTGTGAGGGGTATGCATCATATATTCAAGATTCAACAAGTGTTTCCTCTAGCGGTGATGATGAAGGGGATGATTGTAGAGAGCAGGATTTATAAGATGAGTTTCATAATGATTTTCCTAAATTTGAAGAACAAATGCATCATTCATGTCAAAATATAGGTCCCCAAGAGAAAGATCAATATGGACAATCCATAATTTCCCTTTCTCCTCCTTTTCTCGATTCTTTAAGTCAAGAGGTCATCTTAGGTTCAAATTTATTTCATTATGAGAATAGTGTTGCAGCTTGTCATGAACGAATTCATAGCTTACCAGTTGTTGTTGTAATCCCTCCTATCATTAATGAACCAATGTGCCATGATTTTCCAAGTTTTGATGACTATGAAGATGTTTTCACTGAACAACCCGTTGTCCCAGCTATTGTACTAATCCCCTCAGCCATTAATAGTCAAATGGTAATTGATTCACCTTTGTATGATGATTATGAAGATGATTTCCATGAACAGTATATTGAAGACCTTATATCAGAGAAGTACCCTTCACATCAAAGCAACAATAGCTTGTTTCAATCCTCATGTCATATTTTTATTGCTGAAAAAGAAGAAAAATATGATAATCTAATTTTAGAGGGTGAAAAACTGAGAAATTGGGACCATAAGACAAGATATGATGAATATCCCTCACAATCAGAAGATAAGACAAAATAATGTAGTTTCCCAAGCACTTCTAATTGTGTTGAACTGCCCTATCAACCCCATATTCTTCTTGAAGACACAAGGTCAGTTTCATCAAGAATCCAAGATCACATGCCATGTGATCAGATGAGAAAGGTTGAAATTAAAGAAATATAAGCATCACTAAGACTTTTTCCTAATACACCTCATGACCAGGAGTGGACCAAGGCCATATGCATTAAGGATGAATCAGAAAATCAGCAAGCCATACAACAACCAAGAACATTAGAGGAAGGACCTAATGCAATACTTTTCCTTTTTACACAAAGAAATGTCACAGGGGCAAGTATTGATGATGTTTTTTTCAGGATCCATTTGCATCCTATCTGCAAGTAGAAAGTGGGCCTAGGATCATTGATTTCTTCAATGGAAAGTGTATTTCCAAATTTTTCTTTGACATGCCTTCGAGTAAGAATTATCTCTGGTGCTTAAGGAAGCACATTTGAAAGCTTCAAACAGTTGAAAAAATGATGAAATGGCTTCATTGGTTGTTTCATGTAACTTGAATGCTTCATTTTCCCAATAATTAGAGTAGGTGTGTGCAATAAGCTTGTTGAACAAGCATCATTTTCATCATTTTTGTCAGTTTCAATTTTCATTTGCATTTGGTTTCAGTTGAAGTTCATAGATCAAAGAAGATTGCAAAGGTTAAAGGTTAGGAGAAGCCCTAGGATAAGGCACTGAAGCTAAAAGATTTCTTAAAGCCTCACAGGGAGGAATCTATCCCCCATGGAGCCTATGTTAGCACAAGATTGGTTTATGCCTCAACATTGTGTAAATCCTTCATTATTCATTTTGGAAAATGAATACAATTGTTATGGGATATTTTATTTATTTTGGGGAAAATTGAAATTATATTGGGTTATGCCCAATATCCAAGTTCAAGCATCAAAATAACTCATGGATTTTCTCTACCCAATTGCACTCAGACACACATGTGGGAGCTACCTAAATTCTGGCAAAAAACGAATTGTGCAGAGTTATTTTACTAGTTTTGAGTCACTAACTTAAAACTTGGATTGTGAACAATTGAGAAGGTATTTTTGAAAACTGGAGGAGGTTTTTGTTCATAACATTCCAAATAACAAAAAACACTCTCCTTTTTTCAAAATGTGTTATGGTTTGAGATATATTAGACATATAAGTGGCGCTACCGAATCTGCACAACGACGCTACTGAATTTCCTGTAGTGGTCACAGTTTTGATATTCGCCTTATTGGCAGGTTGCCACATGTCAAGGAGGATTCAAATGGATTATGAATGATCCGTTATATTTCAAGGGACACCTTCAGCTAGGATTTATCTCCATCAAAGGCCTCATGCAATGAGGTGGAAACAATTTATTAATGACTTCCAACAAATTCCTGAAAATTAGCAGTTTGTTGGATTTTTGTCTCTTTGATTGTTGCCACCTATCTCCAAGGCTTAGAATCCAATGGAGGAGATGGGATTCGACCTCCTAAGGTTATTTGGATGCTATTTTATATTTAAGGAAGGTGATCTCTATTGGAGATGGGGATTCATGAGCCAAGAGAGGCTAGAGAGAGTAGGAGCAAACAATTTTCCTGTTTGTGTTCATTTGTAAGCTTGTGGGCATTTTATTATTGTAAGCATTACTTCTATTGGAGACTCATGAGAGCCGTGATTTTTGATTGTAACCCTTTTTTTTATATTTATTCTTATTTGAATATATTACATATTTGAGGATCAAAGGCTGTCAATGATTTATGGATCCCTAAGCAACAGAGGATATGTTGTATTTTGCCCATCAATCATTGTTTATATTCAAGTATTTGTTGATTCATTAAATTGAGAGGATATATGTTTAGTGAACATTCTATCTTATGTTTTCCTTCTTCATTCTTCCACCTATCAGCATATAATCTTGTTTTCTATTGAGCAGCTTTTGTGCCTTCGATGAGTACGATGTTTGTGACTCCATTTCCCATTGGCGTAGCCTACTGATCTACAGTTTGCAACCCGCTCTCTTTCTTTATCCATCTTGCTGATCCACCTATTAAAAACCAAAGTTATCTTTTACATTCTGATGGGTGTTGATATTACACTTTAGCAGTCAAAGTGTGACTTTTAGTGCTAATAGATGGGATGATGAAAAGTTACCTTTAGTGGCCCAAGAAATCATAAAGGCGAATTAATCACTTTTTGGAGTAAAAAAATGTTTATTAAATTAATAAAGTAATTTTATGAGAAAACATTAAAGATGAATTAAAAGTCACTTGAAGGGAAAAAAGAGAAAGGAGGTATAAAGGAGAGGTAGGGGATCATATTTTCTCATTATGTTGATCATTTTTATTTATCTAATTGAAGAGAGCTCTTGTGGCTTGTCTGCTAGGGTTTTGCAGCAAAACGCTTGTGCATAGTTGGTTTTAGTGGTGAAATATTCCACCTTAGCCAACCTAAGGGAAGAGTCACCCATGTTATTCATTTGATTTCCATTGGTTGAAGACATTGATCAAATTTGTAGAGAGTGTGAATCTTTTGGAGGCGACAAATTGTGTGTAGAGAGAGAGTTTGATTGAGGAAGGTGCTTCCAAATCTAAAGGGGTCAATTTATCCTTGTGGAGAGGATTGAATATTGTTGGAGATATAGACCATGTTCATAGCTAGTTGGAGTCTTCTGCAACTGGGTCCAATTTTCCATTAGAAGAGAGTTGTTATCTTCATCAAGGGGTCAATTTTTCACTTAAACATAATTCCATTTAGTAGAGGAGGTTGATTCCTTGTTGAAGAGATCATTTTTCTTGTGGAGGAGCCATCATTTTACTGTCAAGGCATAGTTCCTCTTTACTTGGCCGAGTTTTATACCTAGGAAAGTTGAGTTTTTTATAGGGGAGACCAAGCCTACTGCCAGGACTAATTTTATTTACAGCTGGGCCGGTTTTCTTGGTATAGAGACATATTCTACTCATTGGTTGTTTGATACTATTGGAGCAACATAGTTTTGAGAGTTTAGTAATCAAATTGGAAACACGTTGGTGGAGTTTAGTTGTTGTTACAATCCATAAATTCTCTTCTTATTCCAATCAGTTGTGCTAAGTTGAAATTGTGAGTTAATTGTTGTGTAACCACCCAATTCTGAGTAATAAAAAATATCCTCTTATTGAATCTATATTTTTTGTTCAATAAATTATTTTTAGCATAGTTTGTTTGTTGTTACATATGTCATATACCATGTACATTTTGAATTAGTGAAATTTTTTTGTTAAAACCCTCAAGTCAGGAAGCACATAAAACATAACTAACCATAAATTTATATCAGTGGTGGAAGAGGTTAAACTAAGGGGTTCTATAGTGTTTCTACAAAGTGATTGACAAAAGTACTTGCATTAGAAAACATTACAACAAACAGAGAAATGGATTAACAGTGGAAGTTTGGGATATCTGCCAACTGTTTGACAAAAATCCAAGGCCAACAAACTATCAAAACATTACAACCTTAAACAAAAATTGTATTCCCAAGTAGGTGAGGCATTACAAAAAATGCTATGACTACATTTGAATACAATTACAACAAATTTATTCCAATGTTGTAACAATAAGTAAAAACTATCAAGAACAGTTCTGGTTTATATCTTATTTTGACCTGTAAACATTGACTTCATCTAAATGGCTATGATAGCATATAAGCTATCAAGTTTATATCTGTTATATAATATGTCTTACCTCATGATTTATAGTTAATTTGTATAAATAATAGCAATTTAATCCTAAGCTAAACAACAACAATAATAAGAACATAAAATCATATTCGATTAACCCTTTTGACTTGTAGGCAATAATAGACATAGGATGATATGAATATTGGAAAATAGATATGTTTGTAAGTGGCTTATGTTTTGACCCCATGATTTGTTTGGAAATTCCTCATAACCCCATGCACAATAAAGAGATTCCATGGTCCCCTTATTCTTATACCCATGCACAACAACAACCATTTGGCCTCTTCTTAAATCCCCATGACCTCTAGGAAGTGACACAAGCCTCCTTCTAGTTCCACAAAATTTAAGTGTATAAACAAACCCATTTGAGGATTTTACAGGTTTCATATGAATAGTGCGAACTCCTTGAGAATTCCACAAGATTCCAGATAAGGGAATGTCTCCTTCTTGACTTCCACAAACTGCTTGATTCAAGGTACAAAACCTTGTTAATGGTCCCCTAACTGTAGATAAATGATTCATTCCCATTGGATATGAATGGATATGAGTAAATAGCTTGATCTGTAGTAGGATGACTTCCACAATCATCAACAAACCCTAAAAAATTCCCACAAACTCTGAAACCCACAAGATTTAGAAAAACACTTCCAAGAACTCGATCAATCCACATATTTTAACAAAGGATGGATCTTATTCCTTCAACAATGAATACATGTGAGATATTTGATTGATCTCTCCAATTTATCAACTAGGGTGGATTAGGTTCACCACCAACCCCAATATTCTCAAGGGTTTCAGGCCCCAAAACAAAAGAAGCTACAAGAGCTCTCCAAAATCTATTTTGATAAATTGATCATGCATAATGAGAGAGTGAGCTCTAATCTCCTATTTATACCCTCTTTTACCTTCTACCTCAATGATTAATCATAAAGTAACTTTATAATATATTTCCTTAATATTTCCCCAAAGTCACTTTATAACACCCTTTTTACTCAAAAAAGTAATTTATTTGATTTTAAAACATTTCCAGGCACCTTTCATCCTCCTAATATTTAAATCTTTTCTTCTTGGTTCCAACAAGCTATTACACTAATGTTCCCCTATTAAATAATTTAATTAAAATAATAACCTTAGTGAAATCAATTGAATAATGCTCAATATTACTCCCAAATTACGGGAATGGACAAAATGCATCATAATCAAAAATTGACTACGCAGGAGTGATCCCAATGATGAAAGATGATAAATAGACCTAGTCAGGTGACAGATGTCTCTTCTAAACCATCTGAGATCACTGGTAATATCAAATTACCCCTCTTATCAAGTTGACACATACCAAAAAAGTCATCTCCAATTATAGAGCCAGAGAACCTGAAAATGGGGACATTACAGTTGCATGGGGTAGTTTACTTATTGAATATTGATGTTCGATGAGGATATCACTAGATCAGAGTTAGGGAGTAGGATTTTCACAAGACTGATTTCAGGTTAAATTATGGGCACTATGAGTTCTTCGTCATGCCTTTTGGGTTGACCAACACACCTACCACTTTTCCGTCTTGCATGAACCACATCTTCAACAAGTAGTTTCATAAGTTTCTATTGGTGTTTTTTTATGATTTCCTTATATACAGTAGGACATGGGAGGATCACTTGAGGAATTTAGATGAGGTGTTGGGAATTATGAGGGAGAATTCATTGTATGACAAGGTGTGAAAGTGTGATTTAGGCATGACAAATATTCTATATTTGGTCCATGTGATCAGTGCACAGGGTGTGTAGGTACATTAGGAGAATATCCAGGTCATATTGGATTGTCCACTACCCAAGACCCTTACAAAGTTGTGTGGATTCTTTGGAAGGTGCACTTATTATAGGTTCTTTGTTAAGGGGTTTTCATAGTTGGTTGCACCCATGAAATATCTCATGAAGAAGGGGGAATTTAGGTGGATAGCTAAATCTCAAAAGGCATTCAAAAATCTCAAGGAGGTGATGAGCACCTGTCTAGTATTGGCACTTCTTGATTTCACTCATCCCTTTGTGCTTGAGTGTGATGCTTCAGGTGAGGGTGTAGGGGATGTCTTGATGAAAAACATACATACGATAACATTTGAGAGTCGAAAAATCAAGGGACTAGAGAGAATTTACTCCATCTACGATAAGGTGATGCTCTCCATTATGCATGATTTAGTGAATTTCATATAGTATTTGGTGGGTGGGATATTTGTGGTTAGGACTGACCACAACAATCTACTGTATGTCCTAGAACAAAAGGATGTAAATGAAACGTAGCAAAAGTGGGTTAGAAAGATACATGATTATGATTTTGATATAGAGTATGTGAAGGGAAATATTTTTATTTTTGTTGATGCCCTCTCCAGGAAACCAACAACATGTTCCCTTATGGAGATTTCAGTTGATTGGAAGTCACACCTTTTGGTGGAATATTTGAAGAATAATTTTTCTTGTGAGTTGATGGATGGTAATATTCATGATGACAGGTACAAAGTGGTGGATGAAATTATCTTCTACAAGGATAGAATATACTTCATAGATGATTTTAGGGAATAAATTTCACAAATGGGATAATTTTCCATGGTTTCCCCAAATAAATATTTGCCAATTTCCATTTTTTCTAAAATCAATTCACCCAAATTCCATAGAATAAAATTATTTTAGCTTGAAAATCACAATTTTTTTTATAGAAACTATATAAAATCCTTAGAAATTTGAATATTTTCACAAAAGTATCACCAAACATTTTACATTTTGCATATTAAGGACTACTAATATTAGCCTAGGTTTCTACATTTTAATATAAATTTCCATTCTTAAAATTTTTTCTTGATATACTTAGTTCCTGAGTCCACACTCAAAGAGAATATTATGAGGGCTACTCATGCTACACCATTGGAAGGGTACCCAGGATACTTCAAAACTTACAGGAATATCAGATAAAGGTTCTCATGCAAGGGCCTCAAAGATGATGTGTTGCAACATGTGATGAACTTCATGACTTGTTAGTGGATCAAGTTAGAGCATACAAGTCATGCATTCCATCACAAGCATTCCCAGGAAGGGAGAACTGTAATATCCCTTTTTGAGTGATCACTCCAGGAGGATGACTTAATAGCCTATCTAATTCTCATAGGCTATAGTTGATGAACAAGGGAATTAAATGATTTAATTATTTAATGTCATTTGAGTGAAAAAGAAACATTAGAAAATGATATTGAGTAATTAAATCAATAAAGGGTGTTATAAAGTGACTTAGGAGGAAATATTAATGATAAATTTAAAAGTCACTTTTATATTATTTAATTGAGTGGAAAAAAGGTAAAACGGGTATAAACAAGATATAGGGGCTCATTCTCTAATTATTCAAGATAATTTTTACCAAAATCAATTTGGAGAGCTCTTGTAGCTTGTTTGGCTCTATAACTGAAAACCCTTAATAAGATTGGATTCAGTGGTGAAATTATCCACCCTATTTGATCAAGAAGGAGAGATTTCTCAGATCTCTCACCTAGTTTCATTGTGCAGAAGGAAGATTCATTGTTTTTCTAAGTTGTGTGGTCATTTGTAGACGATTTTTGGTGTTGTGGAAGCCATTTCATTTGAGGGTTTGTGGACTTCTTTTCTCTGGATAGTATCATTATTAGAAAGTTGTGTGGGTGGAAGAAAGAGGTCAAATTTATTGTTGTTTATCATGGGGATATAAAGAAGGGATTTTTTTATAGTATCCTATGTTGTTTATGGTGTATTCTTTCTGCCATAAGTGCATATTGAGGACATATTAAAGGGAGTTTGTACCATTGTTTTCTACTCGTGGGAGTTACCAAAGAAGGTCGTTCCTTCTCTTTGTAATTTGTGGGGTATCTAGAGGAGGTTGGACCAATTATATCAGACCATGGAGTTTTTTGGAAGGGGGACAAATCATTCAATATCACATTATGGATTCATACAAATCGAACTAACTTTACTTATCTCCATTTCCTTCATCAAATAGTGCATATTAAAGGTTTTTCGTGGTGCCTATAAGGAAGTTTTTACAACGTGTCTATTGTTTCCCATGTATGGATTTTCTACAGGTTAGAAACAATTGATTAAATATGATTGTTTGTTGAGTATTGTTATTGTGACAGTCAGTTATATGTCAAAAATAAAAGACATATATGATATTATTTGTTGAGTTTATTGTTGTTAAATATGAATGAATGAGTTTGTAATCATTCTCATTGTATGCATTGTTTTTTTTTGCATTTAATAAAATAAACCTATTTAATGTGTGCCAAGTCTATGATGTGTTTTTTGTGAAATTTTTGATGAAATACTTGAACTAAATAAGCATTAAAACACACCAACAATTAAAACATAACATATCATCACTGAAATTGTTTGACGAAAGTTTTGAACCAAGAAAACAAAAAACTTATTAGTGGTAACACAAAAACCCAATGGTCGTATAAGAGGGGATATTACATTAATCTATCTTTTAAGTGGTTTATTTTATTCTTTCTTCTATATCTCTTGTGCTAACCCTGCAGGATCTCTCCAAGCTACAAAAAACTCTCTTTTCCCAACGCTTTGGCAGTGTGTTTACATGCTATCCAAAGAAACTTTATTGTTGTTTTTAGTCATTAATTGTAGAAAATTAGACTTCTGAACAACAAACCAATACCTAGGGAATCCCCATTGAGGTTATCATGCACTAGCCCAAATGAGAGGGGTCTATCCCATGACAATTTGGGGATTTTCTCCTTGAATTATCACCTTTTGCATCACTGCCTTTTCTATTATATCAACTCAATTGGAGGGTGAAAAAGTGTCCTAACATGCCCTCACTATTATGGATGATACTTAAACATGGATAGGTTACTTGTAGGATGGTTCATGATATTAACTTGGGCTCTCCCATTCCTTGTCCCACATTTGGAGGAATATGCACATTCATCATCACTTCATACATATTTTGATGAGGTCTCCCTTCTCCTTGATGAGTTGGCTGGATTCTTAGTGACTTGGCACTTCATTCATGGATTATTTAACTGACTCTTCCTTGGATCTACCAATTTACACATATCCTCATGCATTATTGATCTACATGTGCCATCCTGAAGGATTACTTGCAAAACATGTTGTGGACATCCACCTTGGAAGAGCCACATGAGAATGTTGTTGTACTTATGTCTATGCATTTGATGGTCCACTCTTGAGGAGTTGTTGGTTACTTCATGCATATTTTGATGAGGTCACCCTTGTCCTTGATGAGTTGGTTATATTTTTAGTGACTTGAAACTTGATTCATGGATTATTTGACTCACGCTTCCTTGGATCTACCACTTTACACATATCATCATGCATTCTTGATCTACATGTGCCATCTTGGAGGATTACTTGCACAACATGTTGAGGATGTCCACCTTGGAAGAGCCACATGCGAAGGTTTCTTATACTTATGTATATGCATTTGATGGTCCACCCTTGAGAAGTTTATGGTCACTTCACTCATTCATTGAGCACTCCATCTTTGGAGGTTACATGGAATACATTCTCTTTCTTGTTGATGGGACATATCACCTTGGGAGAAGTTGTTTTCACACATGTGTAAGTATATAGTTGTAGGCCATCCCATGTTTCATGGAGATGGTTGAGTATCATGGATATTTCATATGTTTAGGAATTGTACCATGAATTCATTTGATTAATTTAAGGATGATGACCCACCTTTTTATGCCATTATTTTGAGACGTACCCCTTGGAGACCTAACACATGATATCTTTGAGGTGTTGATTCGGTACATGTTTTATGAGGAGGATGAATTCCACTTTAGAAGCTACATTTAATATCTTCTCATGCTTATTTATAGGATGAATCACTTTGTGAGTATGTTTCATGGTCCAAACCCTCATTTTAGGAGGTCTTCCAACCTTTTCGAGCCTTCTTGCACACATGTTCATGTTATTATTGAGGGCATCCACCTTGGAGGAGATACGTGAGGTTTTCAAGGACTAATTTTATCAGTTGGTTGTGTATATATCCACTTAGAGGAGTTTTGAGGCTGGAGTTTCTACATTTGACTCATGTTACACCTTCTTCTATGGAGACATCCCATTCTCTTGGGACTATTTTTGTTGGAGACTTGCACATGTGGCTTGAACAAATTATTATTTTATGTATTGTTGATTAGTTAGTTGGAGGAAATGTTCATTTACCAACATAAATTGAATATAATAGGTTACTTAGGTAATAGTGGTGACTATTACTTCCTCACTTCTAGGGGTAACTAGAGGATAATTTTTTTCTCCCTGATCCACATTCTAGACAACAAATCCAATGATGTCATTCTAAACTCTCCACAGACAATTTACCATAGATGCCTACCATTACATGTTAATATCAACAAAATCATATGAAATGGTGCATTTACATACTCAAGTACATCATTCTGACACTTCAAATCAAGTGATGATGTTAATATTTAAGGCATGAAAATGGTGATCTTGGGTTGATTTAGATAATGAATCATGATTCTTTGAAGTTATACTTTTTTCCTTATCTCACCTTGGTGGTAATTATAACATTGTAGTCAAATGTTGTCACTCTCAGGAAAATTTGTACTATTTAGGGGGATACATGGGGGTATCTTGTCCATATCCCTTACCATAAATAACACATTCCATTTGTCACCTATCTGTTTTCCTTTCTTTTGAGTTGGGTGTTACATGTATCCCAAAAAGTTTTGTGCCTCATAATTCCATGAGAAAAAGGGGTTTGAAAGCTCAAGGTTGATGCATTTTTATAAAAAATGACATATAAAGAGAAAAAAAAAACAATTCAAAATGTGGGGAAAAGAAACAAACAAGAAAAGCAAAGTATTAAAAACCAAGAAAAAAAAGAAGCATGAGCTCTACCCCCTTGCTAAGAGGCCATCCCCCCAAGTCCTATGAAATGAAAACATATATTATGAAAGGACTTAGAATATCAAGTGTAGAAATCCAAAATAGGTTAAAGATATAAAGAAAAAGGAAAACACAAGCTTGGAAAGACACGGTGTCGAGGAAAGAGTACCTCATTTCCTAAGTGCTCCCTCTACAAAGGTGTTCATGAGGTTGAATATTATATATGGCCTTGCATGTAAATTTCATCCACCCCATGAGTTAAACCCCAATCCATATTGTTACCATTACACATACTCCTTGATGGGTTCACTAAGACATACCTCTTGGTCTGAGTACTGACACACCTAATAGGGGGTAATAATGACCCTCCCATGCCTAGACTTGGAAAATTGTATAATTTTGTAAGCTAATGTGAAGTTTGATATTATATGAGCTATATATAATGTATTTTGTATTAACATGACTCATTTTATATGTTTTATTTGGATTGTGTACTTTTCCTCTGGTCTTCACAATGCCTCTTGGACCACATGAGCCACCTATGATGATGATTGGACATTATTTGATGACACTCAGATCCTTTGAAGGATGTTGAGGGGATACTACCCCACATATATGGAATTCATCTCCATAACTTGAGAGAGGTAATTTTGAACCCCTAGGAGGACATTGGACCTTCTAATCACATGGATCTAGTCATAGAACTCCCTGGCACACATGGACATGACTTTGAGGTCATTGATGATGGGATGTTCCTTGTATGATGAGGATGGATTAATGTGATGTTTCAACTTACATGGAGAACATTGGAACTTCTCTTGAGTATGTTTCACTTGAATAGATGATGTGGCACCTTTCCATGCATGATGACACCCTTTGATGATGGGAAATTTCACTTGGATGATGAAACATTGCACCTCTTGATGATGGGACACTTGATGTGATGTTTGAGATCCTTGATGATGACATGGAACCTCTTGATGAGACATCACATATTTGAATGCTCGAGGTGCCTTTTGGGATGAAATGTTGAACCCTTTCATGGCAATGTTTCACCCTTTTGAGCACCTTTTCACCTTTTTGGAGTGATACATCCCCTTTTGAGGCCACATGTGCCACACATGTGAGCTATAGAGCACTTTTGAGTGGGACAATTTGAATCTTGAGCTACATTAATTCATATTGTAGGCATTTTTGGGGGTATTAGAGACCTATCCACTCTTACATCATGGATTTTTTTATGTATTGTTGCGTTGTCTCTAGGGTTTATGAGAGATAAATGCATTATTTTAAGTTTTTAGGGTTTGAATTGTGTGAGAAGGGTGCTATATCTATAATGTTAATAAAATAAACACTTATCACTTTAAAATCATTGCTACTTGTGGAGATATATCACTCTTGTCTACTTGTACTTGTTCTCTTCCATGAAGAATGCTATGGATGGACAACTAGGGATAATTTTTTGGGATCTATGCTTGTCGATTTTATACTACTTGGATGACATGGAAATTAGGGTTTTGATGGATGAGAGATATTTTGAGTAAGTGTTCTCTTTTCATCTTGTGGTTTTGTTTAATGATTCATTTTTAGATTTATTTTGTTTCTCTAATGGTGATTCTTCATCCTCTAGATCATTTTTGAACAAACCCTTCTTGTCAAAAATCCTTGGAAGGTTTACTAGTGGAGGAATATTCCCTTGTATCAACCCTTTTATATTTTAGGAGGATTTCCTAGGGTTAGTAGTGTAAAAACTCTAAGCCTCACCCTAGAATAATCCACTTTATTCTCCCAAAGAAGGATCTCTTTTTGACCCCATATACCCAAAATAATAGGCACTAGTCTTTTTCTCCGTAATAGTCAATCATTGTTGTTGAATTTTACTACTTTAGGGTTAGGATTAGGGTTTATTTGCAGAAAAAAATCATTTTCAGCCATAAAATCCAAGATATCTAGGGTGTTTAGGCATAATATTGACGTAAACTTTACTGTTGAAACCCTAATTTAACCTACTATTTATCTCTATAATTTACTAGATCATTCCATGATCAAATGGTTATCATTTCACCGCTGAAAATTGACTATTTTACTAGTGTCACAAATTTATTACTACTAAAAATTGATTGGTTCACTGTTGTTATACATCAACTATTGTTGTAAGTTATATGTTTCACTACTAAAATAATCTATATATTATTAGATATCAATTATTTTTGTACTGTAATAATTTCTTTACTATTGTTATTTCACATATTACTTGAAAGTTTCATCTCATCCTTAGACCTTTTCCTTATTTCTAGTGTTTTGTGACCCTATTGAACTCAAACTTGACTTGGAAAGCCTCTCTATTTGTCTTGGGCCTTCAATACTCCAAATCTAGAAATGGTTTTGTCCCACTGCCTCTTATTCACTTTGATTATATTTATCTTGGTGGTAGTGTGAGTAGTCACCCTAGGGGGCCCTATACTTGATTGTGTCTTTCCTAGGGATTCTTGAAGGCTACTAGGTGTTAACCCCTGTATTTTCACCCTTGAAAATCCTGAGGGTTACGAGCCGACATAGACTATTTGGGATGGAATTCAAAGATTTACCCAGAGTTTTAACACTTGTGTCATCCAAAGGTTGGTTCCCATTAGAGGTAGGTACAAGAATGGTATGTGGTTTTTTTTTTTCTTTAGAGATAGAGTTAGCTTAGTTTCCCATGGATTTGAGAGAGATATCTATTTATAGCATGTGAACCTAATTTTTAGGAGACAGTGACTGTAGACTCATTTGAAAATTTTGAGCATACAAAGTTGGTCCTTACATGATACTGAGCCTGATAACATTTTTTTAGGCGACACACAAGTACTTTCTATTTTTAGAAAGTTGAGCTACAAACCTCAGATCATGATTTTGAGTGTACATTGTTTACCCTTGAGATATTCTGAGTCAGTTGGACCTTCTTTGACATGACATGTACACATTTTATATTTTTAGCAGGTGGAGATGGGGCAATCAGATGATGATTATGAGCATATATCTAGGTTCTTTACAAAAAATCAAATCCGATGAGACTATTTCAAGAAACATGCAAGGAATTGCTATTTTTAGTAGGTGGAGCACTAGGGCTTGCATGCCAATTCTGATCACATATTTAGAATTCTCACGAAAAATCAAATCTGAGGAGTATCATATCACTAACATGCAACGATATTCTATTTTTAGCAGTGTCTAATTTTAAACATATGAAACATGGTAGTGTTCTCATATTCATCTTGAACATTTTTTATAGTTTCCTATTTTTAGGAGTCGAACCCTATTTTTAGCAGTTTCTATTTATAGCAAGGGTGGTTGCCTCTAAAGGTAAAAAGTGTTAGGGTCAGATTCTGACATTTGTTAGTGATCCAGTTGACATGTGGCATCTGGGTGGAATAATTAATGAGGGGGCACACTTTCCAAGGATAAAAGAATTAAGTGAAGAATTAATTAATTAAAAGGGGCATGTGGATGAGGTGGCATTATTGTGGATGTGATTGAGCCAATCAAGGCTTAAATCACTCACTAATTTCCTCTCACTCATCATTAACTCACTTTCTATGCAAGTAATTCCATAAAAATCCCTTTTAATTCCTCTTAAATGCTAAATCCCTAAAATTTAGGACTTCATCCAATCGAGGCTTAAATTACTAGCTTAATTTCCTCTTACTCATCATTAACTCACTTTCCATGCAATTATTTCCATAAAAAACCCATTTAATTCCTCTTAAATGCTAAATCCCTAAAATTTAGTGCTTGAACCAATCAAGGCTTAAATCACTCACGTAATTTCCTCTCACTCGTCATTAACTCACTTTCCATGCAATTAATTCCATAAAAATCCCTAAATTTTAGAGAATATTATTCATTTCTCTTCACTTAAGATGCCTTCCTCCCTTTCATAACTCAAGCTTCACATATGTTAACTCCCTATCTCCCTCACACATGCACATTAACTCATGTGTTTATCCTCTCACGCACATTGTTTACTCTTCTTCACTCCTACTTACCTCACTCATGTGTTTTCCCTATTCCTAAACCATCTCTCATGCACCCATGGTTTCTTATGGAAGGGTGCACCTCATTCACTATGTATTGGAGTCTTGGTCACATGTTTATGGTCAGATATTTGCAGTAACAACATAAACTTATTCTATTTCTCTTCTCTCTCATTCTCTCTAGTCTATTTACTCTCTCTTTGAGCAAGGATAATCATTGTATTGGTTATGGAATTTTCTATTATCGTGCAATAAACCCTTTGGAAAGCCTATGATAAATAAGTGTGTTTGACAATTGGTTTGGAAAATTAGTTGTCATTGTTGTCAACCCTTGGAGAAGTCTGGAAGCCCTAGATATGTTGATGAGATCGTTGGACAGCTGGTTGAACGCTTGATAGTTGGTTGTCATTTGTATGGTCAATATTGTCGGTAAGTTGATTGATGTCATCCCTAGAAAAATTCCAAGAGACGGGTGTAATTGATGAAGTCTATAAGAATCCCTGAAGGTGTGATTGTGGAAATCAAAGTTGTTTGAGAAATCTCATCATGAAGGGAGGCGTAAATGAAAGTAACATACTCATGTATGGATATTTATCTTCATGCCATTTCCAACGGTAGCTAGTACGGCACATGGTTCCTCGCGATTGAGGAGTTATGGCCTCATGAAGTTGGAAGCCCCCAAGAATGGTTAAGAAGACCTAAACAGTTACAAAGTCATTAATTAAGGGAAAAGTGGTTGTAACAAGAAAGTACAAGTTGACCCTAAAATTAAGAAAAAGGGTAAAAACATTATGACCCTAAAATGAGGAAAAATGGTAAAACAATTATGACCCTAAAGTTAGGAAAAAGGGTAAAACAATTATGACCCTAAAAGTAGGTAAAAGGGTAAAACAATTATTACCCTAAAATTAGGAAAAAGGGTAAAACAACTGTAACAAGAAATTAATTAAGGTTAAAGTGGTTATAGCAAGAAATCAATTAAGGGTAAAGTGGTTGAAAATAAGTTACATGGAAGAGTATAAATACACACCAAGAGTCTCTCTTTCTTATACACAAGTTCATTGAATATATATCTAGTGAACACTTGATCTATTGGTGAATATGAGGTAGCGAGGATGAGGTAAAGTAAAGGGGATGCTTGTTCCAGTTTGAAACAAGATTTCTACAGGATTAAAGGTATGTCTGTATACATGTTTTGAAGGTTATATCTTAGTGATGGTATGGTACATGTTGCGGTATATTTTGGCGATGTTATTGTGCATGGTTTATGGGATATCTTTGTTGATTAATTGGGTTGGTTGTTATTGATGTCAACCTTTGAAGAAATTCTGGTAGCGAATTCTGGTAGCACAATGGTTTGGGTAATGGACCCAAGTTTGTTTGATGGATAATGGTATGAGTTTTGATATATTTGTAGGTAAGAATATTCTATATGGATAGTACATGTCATGCCATTTCCAGTGGTATATGGAACATCACATAACTCCTCACGATTAGAGAGTTATGGCCATGTGAAGTTGGAGAATCCTCATGAGTCATCTAGAAGACCCCAAAGGTCAAAATAGTCAAAGTGCTTTACGAGATTTTAGAAGGTAAATAATAAAGTGAAGTGATGAGTGTACTATAATTCAAAGTGAATACAAAATAAATTATTTAAATAATAAATTTAATGGAGAAATTACTAAGTTGACAAGTGGTTAGAAGTTGGTTAACCTTAAAATAAGGAAAGTGGGTTAAGATGGTTAAAAGGTAACCCCTTGAGGAAGCTACATGAAATTATAAATAAGAGTCAAGGCTCTCTCATTTTAATTACACTTGAGCATATTGAATATATACAGGTGACTAAGGTAACCAAAGGATATCTAAGACGAATTTCATAGGGAAGGTGAAGTAAAGAAGGCCGAAATTCAAGGGAGGATAAATTCTTTTGATGATGTTTTCTAAGGTATGTTATTTACAGGTCATCTCACCATTTTCACAATAACTTATTTTTTAGAATAATTTTGACCGTGAAATTGGGAGGCCATTGACGAAACATATCCAAGTAGCTATGATACAAATTTCAGATTGTGGGTCATTGTATTTTTGGAGTTACACGCTGTGGACAATAGGGTTTGTGGCTAGTCTTGAAGCTAGTCTTAAAAAGGTGTTTCGTGTAAAAATGTCATAAATTCTTCATAACATATGCAAATTCAGTAAGACAAAATTAATTGGTTAGAGTACAGTCTGTACTATTCTATGTACAATTTTCATATCCATACAACAAATATTTCGTGCGGGGCATGCTCTACAAGTTCGCTCTCTAGAATAAGCCATAATTCAACAAGATATGCCATTTTCCTATAACTCCTTTTCTGAGAGGTTCCTAGTAGTGAAGTGTGGAGGCATTGCATAAATGACATTGAAGAACATTGTGTACCATTTTTTTATCTTTATGCATTACAGGTACATAGTTATGATTATTTCAAGTTAGGGTTGTTGACTAATCCAAAATTAGTCAGGTGAGACTAAAGTAAAGTTTGATGAAAGTGATAGTCTCTTGTTCTTAAATTTAAAGAAGGTTTGTAGGTATGTGATATTATACACCACATCTATTACAAAGTTACAAATCAGATTTGGATGATGAAATTGATGAGGGATTTTGGTTGAGGTACATGTTGGGTACATGGTTGAGACAAGTAGTTGATGAGTTGGCACATACATGAGGTGCATAGTTGATGATGTTGGTAAATCTTGATGAGTCATAGTTGATGAGTAGTTGATACATGATTGATACATAATTGGTATATAGTTGGAGGAAAGTTTTGATGGTACAGTTTGGTGCATGGTTGATGCACTTGTTTATGGTACATGTTGATTACAGGTTGTTTGGTACAGGTTGGTGCATGGTTGATGCACTTTTTTATGGTACATGTTGATTACATGTTGAGGTACAGGTTTATTTATGGTTGATGCATGGTTCAATTTATTGGTACAGGTTGTTTGGTGTAGGTTGATTGGTACATGTTTACATCAGTATATCTCAGAATGATAATGTGACAGTGGTTCCATCATTCTACTTATATGCCAGGGAGGTTTGATGAGGAAAGGACAGGTGGTTGTAGCCACCTTTTGGTTGTATCTAGAGAACATTGGGGGTCATAGCCTGTTTCTAGTTGTAGATGAGAAATTAGGGGGTTGGAGCCTCCTTCCATTTGCAGCTGAAAAACAAAGGAAGTTGGTGCTTCCAATGAATGTAATTCTTAAAGACATATAAGAAAAACATTCCGTGGTTTTCTCCCGCTTTGGTTTTCCACGTAAAAACACTGGTGTACTGTGTATGTGTATGATTGCTCATTTTTTCATTGTTTATTTACTCTGCAACTATTGGATGATAATGCTACATTGATATAACACTTGCATATTTTGGTTAAAAAGGATCAAATTTATCTATTACTGATTCACCCCCCCTCTAAGTAATCCAACAATTGGTATCAGATTAGGTTCCTTCAGGAAACAATTTAACCACTGGAAGGAGATCATGGATTATTCTGAGAATGGAGTACCACTGTTTAATGGTCAGAATGGTTTAAAGTATGAGATGTGGAGCATAAGGACAATTTTTTTTTTACAGGCATAGGGGCATTATATTTATCTATCTTTCGTTACATGATATGAGAGTTCAAAAAGGGAAAAGACTGCAACCAAGAAATAATTGAAGAAGAATAAAAAATTAGCAATGTATTTCATCTGGGAAGGATTACCTAATCTAGTAAGAGAAAAGGTTGGTAAATGTTCATCAACCAAAGAACTTTGGGATAAGTTACATGACATATATTCTTCACCCATCACAGATTCAGAAAATGCCAAAGAAGATGCAGGTACAAATCAAGAATAAATATGTTCACCATGCCAAACAGATTCAGAAGATGAAGAGTACATAATCAACAGAGGAATGTTGTTTTTCTTTAATTTTGAAAAACACTAACATCTTGAAATAGAATTCCATGAAGGAAATGAGACAGAAAAACAAATTGAAAAAGAAGAAAATTATGAGGTAGAATTGATTAGTGCTTTATATGAACTAAGAGAAGAAAAAAAGTCACTCAAGAAAGAATTGATGAAACAAAAGGAAAGTGTTCACATTTTTTAATAAGCCCAACATATCATCGAGAACTTAAAAATTCAGCTAGAAGAAGCCAGAAAGATCGAAAAAAATATCGAATATCAAAAGTAGTGTTTGGAAGCCAACATAGTAGCACAAAAGAAGACGCATAAATGAGAGAGAAGATATTGACAGATCATCTTAAGGAAATAACTAACAATCTAAACCAACTTGAGTTAGAGTTTGGTCAAGAAGAGAAAGTACTTGAAGAAGAAATAATCACATTAAAAATTCATCCTGAAGAAGCAAAGAGAAAAAAGTAAGTCACAAAGTCTCAGATATTAAAGAAAGAAGAAGAGGTTGAGAAGGTTGAAGAAGAAGTTGTCACATTGAGAAGTAAAATCGTCAAGCTCAAAAAGAATGTCGAAGAGATAGAAACATCCACATCTGTTACAGAGAATGAAGAGAAGCACTCTAGGTTGCTAGAAAAGAAGAATGAAGAAAATAGAAAGATTTATGCAGAAGTACTCAAAGAAATGAATCATGGTCAACTAGAATCTAAGAAAACTATTGAAGATACATCTTCAAGAAGACCATCTATTTTCAAGCCACAAAGAATATTAAATCATGATCATGATCAGTTAAGGTAGAAATTCAGAAGGACTACACCACAAAGAAGATCATTCACTCTCGGGTATACAAATTTCTTTTATGGTCATTGTTTTTATTGTACTAATTTTGGACATAAGGTTGCAGATTGCAGGGATTATAAAAGAAATGTTCAAGAAAGAAGTGCCTATGTGGTCGCATGTAACATTGAGTGTTACAAATGTCATAACTATGGACACATAGCTAGTGATTGTAGAAGCATAATCGATACTTACATGAAAGAGAACAATGATATCATATATAAGAAAGTATGGATAAGAAAACATGAAGAACAGGTGAACAAAGACCAGGTACTAGATATCACAAGATTGGCAATAAAACGAGATGAAGAAAATTCTATAGAGAAAAAGAAAGATATCAGATACATAAAGGTTGGAAAATAACTGAAAGAAAGGATGTACGGGTAAATAAGGAACAAGTTTAAGAGATTGTACTTTCAATAATTGTAGTGAAAGATGAATCCAAAAACATAAAGAAAGAAGTCAGAGTTCAGAGAGATAATAAATCTACCAATGAAGATGATGATGAATCTACCAATGAATATGATGATGAATCTACCAATGAATATGATGGTGAATCTGCCAATGAAGAAGATGATGAATACACATCAGAGAAAGAATTTTTTTGAGCCATCTGGATTAGAGACTCCTAGGTAATATGAATATTAGATAGGGGGAGTCTATACGATAGCTGTGACAGACCAAAGAATCATCCTTCGAGCAAATTGAAAAGTTTGAGAAGATAGATTCAAAGAATTCAGTTAGCAGAAGTATAGTTTGATAGATTAGTCAAGACTTCATGATAGTATAGTGATAAATGGGTCAACATTATGGACAATTTCACAAGTAGAGTCTTGGACAATATGGAAAGAGATAGATTTGTAAGAACACTTGACAGGTTTGGAAAAATATATGATAGTGGATGAGAGCATGGATTCATATATTGGTTCAAAGACAAAGGAACATTATCATAATGGATGATAATGACATAGGAAATGGATTGAACAATGCTAATGGATTCCGAATTGATAGATATTTTTTGGACACATGCAGTGCATAAACAGTTCACATTCAAAATAGAGTAATTCTTAGAAAAAACAATGAAAAAATTCCCTACGAACTATGGAAAAGAAGCACAGACAACAACCTCTACATCAAGGTAAATCAAGGTAGTATTTTATTAATTGAAATTTATGTTGATGATATTGTTTTGTAAGTACTAATGACAGGTTAAGCCAGAAATTTGCAAAGGATATGCATAATGAATTTGAAATGTCATTACTTGGAGAACTATCCTTCTTTTTGGGTCTTCATATATGTCAAAGCAACCAAGGAATTTTGATTTCTCAGGCTAAGTATATCGAAGAAATGCTAAAGAGGTTCAAAATGGAAGATTGCAAACTAGTTACCACTCCTATGCAAACCAGTTTTAAGTTGAGAAAATATGATGATTCAAAGTCTATAGACCAGAGGCAATACAGGTCAATGATTGGTAGCTTACTATATGTGACAACATCCAGACCAGATGTAATCTAGGAAGTTGGACAGGTGGCACGATTTCAAGCAACAACAAAGGAATCACATGTATTAGCAGTAAAGCGGATTTTCAGATATCTCAAAGGAACATAAGAGCTTGTATTATGGTATCCAAAAGGAAAGGATATATCATTTATTGCCTACACAGATGCAAATTAGGTAGGTTGCATTGATGACCGACAAAGCACCAGTCAAGCAACGTTCTACTTGGGTGGGTGTTTAGTATCATGGCTAAGCAGGAAATAATCATCAATATCCTTATCTACAACCAAGGTAGAGTATATTCCAACAACAAGATGTTGTACACAATTTCTATGGATGAAATAAACTCTGACAGATATATAGGTTGAGTATGATGATCCCATTCCAATCTATTGTGATAATACAAGCACCATTAGTATCTCAAAGAACCCGATGATGCACTCCAAGTAGAAGAACATTCCAATCAAGTATCACTTTCTACAGGAACATGTTACATAAAAAAACATCAGAGTTGAATATGTGGGCACAAAATAACAAGTGGAATACATCTTTACAAAACCTCTTCCAAGAGAAGCCTTTGAGTATCTTCACGAGAGAATCAAAGTAATTTCTACTCCAAAATGAATGCTTTTGAATTCTTATCTTATATGTCTTAGATATACACGAGGAAGCACCATAAAGATGACATTTCAGGTTGGGAGATCAGTTTCAGGAAGAGTTCAGTCAGGGGGAGTATCCCCAAGGACATTTTAGTTAGGGGGAGAAACCCCAAATGGAAAGATACCTTTGCCATTGATGACAAAGGAGGAGAAATTTATCAGATGAAAAGGTAAATGCAAAGGTAAAGGTAAAGGGGGATAATGAGTGACATGACTTCAGTATCTCATCAAAGTGTTTCCATCAATGCCAAAGGGAGATATTGTTGATTAATTGGGTTGGTTTTCATTGATGTCAACTCTTGAAGAAAGTATGGTAGTGAATTCCGGTAGCACAACAGTTTAGGTAATGGACCCAAGTTTGTTTGATGGATAATGGTATGATTTTTGATATATTTGTAGGCAATAATATTCTAGATGAATAGTACATGTCATGCCATTTCCATTGGTATGTGGAACATCACATAACTCCTCACGGTTAGAGAGTTATGGCGATGTGAAGTTGGAGAATCCTCATGAGTCATCTAGAAGCCCCAAAAGGTCAAAGTAGTCAAAGTGGTTTAAGAGATTTTAGAAGGTAAATAATAAATTGAAGTGATGAGTGTACTATAAGTCAAAGTGAATACAAAAGAAATTATTTAAATAATAAAGTTAATGGAGAAATTACTAAGTTGACAAGTGGTTATAAGTGGGTTAACCCTAAAATAAGGAAAGTGGGTTAAGATGGTTAAAAGGTAACCCCTTGAGGAAGCTACATGAAAATATAAATAATAGGCAAGGCTCTATAATTTTAATTACACTTGATCATATTGAATATCTTCAGGTTATTGAGGTAACCAAAGGATATTGTTATCGCACAGTTTGTAGTTAATATAAAAGAAAGATGAAAGGAGGGAAAACTGGCGTAACTGAGACTATCCCACCACTCTCACCTCAATGGGATGGATCTTTCTATTTAGGGAGGTAAGGCCCAAGGGGTTTTGAGAAGGCAAAGGCTTAAAAGGCTATGTGATAATTTCCCCCTCACAAGTCACCACCGATCATAAAGTCCATCTTAATAGATAATAAAGATAAAAGTAACTAGAAGTGTACCTGCCGAGACAAAGCAACAAAGAAACTATGCATATGCAAGATCGATTTCTTGGTTAGCACTTCATATAATTATGGAATTATGATGTAAATCAATTGATAAACAATATTATTGATAAAGAAAATCAAAGTTGTACAATGGAAATGATTACAATATATCACTTCATAATAAATGCTAATGGTAATCAACGTAGCAATATCAACATTAAGAAACAACACCTTAGCTAATCATTCAATTTATTTTAAAGATATAAATGATGCAATGGTATAAGTATAGCATAAATAAACAATGGGAACAATAATTGTAGTATATGTTAGTCTATGCTAGGGTTAGAAGGTTAGGTAGTTGTTCATGATTTTGTTTAGAAGTTGTATGTGATCAAGGTACTCAATACAAGAGGTCTTAGATTAGTGCACCATTAGGGCAAATGGAGTCAAATGACTACAAATGTTGAAGGGCCAAAATTAAAATGATATGGCCAAAGATGAGAGGGTTAAATGCTGAGGTGTTGCTAAAGCAAGGCCTCAACAATGAAATCCTATGGGAGAAAGGCTCACTAAGTTGTAGAAACCCTAGGACTGAGTGCTCTCTCCTCCTTCTTTAGCTCAATGGAAGGATAAAAAAACTGCTAGCTTGAGTAATAAATGAAATGGCTAAGGATAAGAGGGTTTAATGATGAAGTGTTTCTATATAAAGGCTTCATCAATCAAACCCTAGGGAAAACGACTCACTAAGGTGTAGAAACCCTAGGCCTTAATGTGTTTTCTCCTTTCTTGGCTCAAATACAAGATGAAAAATGACCAGTCTAGAAGAATATGGATAGAGTGTTGCTATGGAAAGGTTCTATCTTACTTCAGCAAATCAAATAGCTCTTAATATTAGTAGGGACATGAGACAAGGACCTTATCTTGTGCTTGTCACCTAGGGTTTAATTCATCAAATTATAATAACAAATGCAAGTAAATAATACTATAACCATTCAATGAAGAAGTGTTGCAGAAATTCACTTACATAAACCAAGAAATCATGTATAAAAACCCTATTTGTAAACCTTCCACCAAGAGAAATGCCAAAAATTCCAAGAAAAAGTCTCCTTCAACAAGTGCGCCTGAAAATTTCAGCCAAAACCCTAGAAGAGGGCACAAATTTCAGGCCTCACTAATGTGTGAGTGAAATATGATGAAAATATGAGAGTGAAAACCCTCAATATATACTATACCAATGAGCTTAATTAAAATTTAGGTCATCAAAAGGCCGACAAGGCCAAAATACACAATTATATTGTTTTACATTAAAATGTCATAAATTAAAACCCTAATCAAGAAAAAGTAAGACGTCATGCCCCTTCTAGTGTGACTTTAGCCTTTTCTAGGGAAAATGTAGCCTCCTGGAGCAAAGAGTTAGCCCTCCTTGGGCTTCTCCAATCTCCCACACATGCAAAAATTCCATGACTGTCTCCCCAAAATGTCCATAAAGCTGGATGATGTCATAAGCCTTCTGGGTAACATCCTGGGCCTTCCAAGGAAAACGTTCTAATGAAGAGGACATAACCCCCTTAGGTAAGGCTCTGCCAGGGTGCCTTTGTGGAACTTCCTCCTCTTCTCCAGTGCAAACCCCTCTGTCCTGTCTCTTCCCCCTCCTCAGGTCTCAACATCCATCTAGTGGGCTCTTCATCCCCATGGAGGTATGAACTAATCATCTCCCCATGTGTACCTGTCTGTCGAGTATGATCCTGCACATCAATAGATATGCCCTCCATGGGCTCACAAGTCACAGTGATCATAACAATGTCAATCACATATAATCATCAATTTTTAATAAACATGTGCATAAAACCCCTTTTACCCCAGTCAAATGCTCAAAGACATTATACAAATCCGTAATGCAAGTTTGGGGAAAGTGACAGGGCATCCTATGGGATAGTGTCCACTAGAAAATGGATGTTTCTGGAAGAGATTAAATCCAAGTCATGTAAATGGGTGAGGTGAATAAGGGATGTCCTGACAAGGGCTGCATTGAAAGAAGGGAAATGTAGGGCTTACCTGTGGGCACCATTGTAGAAGGCGAGCTGCACTTGTCCTGGATGAAAATATTTCCAAGCCCATTCATGCCTTTTATTATTTATTTGCTTTTTCTTCAAGAATCTAATCAGGGGACATTACCCTGGCATGGTGACTAGTGGTGGCAATGTTACCCACAAGCACTTTCACAGAGATGAGAAGGTTGGCTCATGATGAGACCCCCTTTCTCTTGGCAATGTAACTAAGAGCCACTACCCTAGTGTGGTAACCAAATACTAGTAGTTTCATATCGCTAGGTGCCCATGGACCTAATAGGCTAGCTCATGATGATACCCCCTCTCCTTCTACTAGGTCTTGTTTTATTATTTTTATGGGTCCCTCTTGTTTCTTACTGAGACTATCTTTACTACTTTCTCGAGGATCCCTGGGCAAAGCATTTCAAGGTTTTGATTTTAGGATTTTATCTTTTGCCAGCTGCTTTTATCTTCTGGGCCTTTAGCCCATTCTTCCCACAAGTCAAGGTGCAACCCTTAAATAATTGGCCAACCCAATGCCTAGACCAATGTAATGGGATGGATTAGAGGGAAGTAAGATGGAAGTGGTAAGTATGACGGGAGTAGATGATGACTTTTCAAAAATCCTCCTAGTGGAAACTCAAAACCTATGGGCACAAGCTTGCTAGGGTGTGTTGTCATTCCCCCCAGACATGGTCAAGTGGATGAGTATAAGATCCAAGAAACCATTAGCAAAAAAAGGAATTAAATTCACATATTCAAAGGTTTTGAGGATCATAGTGACACATACCATGATACTCAGACTCATTACCTCATGGAGAAAGAACCATCTCTGATATAGGGCCAAGCCGAAGGTGATGGATGTTGTTGTCGATGAAAAGTGGAGGAGATGAAAGGAATAAAAGATGGGCCCTCCAGGGCCATGCTCAAGTCAATATATCTATCAGTACTCCATGTCTAGGACCTATGGGCCTCGAGACATAATCTCCTTAGTTATCCCTAAAATTGGGGGATAAAATCTGGCTCCAACTTGGGGACATGTGCTCACTGTAGAGCACATGATAATCTCAACATATCTAGAATAACCTGTAACCTACTTGATCTCAATAGAAACTATTCGTAATCATTTAGGGTTGTGATATCACCCCCAACTCTTATATATATAATGTTGAAACAAAAGAAATCGTATGTACAAGTGTGAAAGCAAACTACTCTAGCATGAAATGAAATGCTATATACAATGAATGCAACATGCCTACCTACTTACCTTCACTTACTTATTGGATGGGTGTTAGATGTACTCAAATGACCAGTGAAACCAATCCAACAACACCCCACAATACCTGCCTTTGTGCTTCATCATGAACCAACATAGTGAAAAGTTAAGGAAAAAGATAACATGAGTTAGAAAATGTATTGTATAAATGGAAATTGTAAGGTCTATCTCATGGAGGCGGCTGGGAGGGAAAAATTCATGCCAATTCATTCTCTGAGGAGAGTGCTCAATCCACTTTAGGAAGGGATCGTGAAAAATCAAAGGTTCATAAGACTAGCTCAAAAGGTCTACAAGTTGGATACCTAGGACGTTCTAACAATCTGAAACCCTGGAAGGGATTGACAAGGATCTAGTAAATGACTGGAAAACTTTTAAGGGAAGGTTGAAACAATGATATGAAATACTTATTCTTGTCACATTCAACCAACCCTTGGATTCTAGGTTTTCCCCCAGAGAAAATTCAATACAAGAGACAAATCTCCCAACTACACCTCTAGAGACACAACAAAGTAAAGTAATCGGAGGTGGCTGGAGAAATTTGTCACTAGGGTTCTTCTTTAGGAAAACAACATCCTTACTCATATCAAAACTTGAGCACAACAGTGGTTGATGATATTCTTCACTAAATGAATCCAAGTGCTCAGAGGAGTAATTATCAAAATCCTCAAGGTAAGACTAAAAATCATCAAAAAAACAAGGCACTAGGTCATCCTTGGGTGTTCGAAAAGTATGAAAAAATATATCGTCTCCTTGTTGCCATTGATCAAAATCAAAAGTATCATGTAATGATAACTATGAAGGCAACACTTAGAAATGATTCTCAATGTCATAAATGGGGTCCATACCAAAACCAATTACATCCCATTTACGTATTACGACATGTATGAACTCATCAATATCAACTATGTCACTATCTGTATCATAGCATGAAGGATTTAGAACTTTTAAAGTCTCATCCATATCCTCCTCATTCCCCAAATCACGATGTAGAAAATCATCAAAATATTGTAAAGGAGGCTAAATTACTGTTTCTTCTTGTGCATGAGCTTTGAGGACTTGGGTGTCTTCAACATGCATCATTGTTTCATCCTCACGAATTTCCCCTTCGTCTTCAATGTACAAAAAATAATATCCACTTCGTTCAAGGCTTCCATTTCCCCTTCATTTTCTAAATCATGGAACAAGGTGTCATCAAAATCCTAAAAAGGAAAGAAACTAACCTCATCATCCTTTTGTTGTGCAGGAGGAAATGATTCATGGATAGATTCATCAGAGGGAGGAGCGCAGGTTGATACTTCATCATTTTGCTTAGGTTCCATATCCTCAACTGTGTTTTCATTATGCTGATTGGTAACTTGTTCCCTTGTTTCTTGTGAATTTTTAGTAAATATCTCAAGGGAAACTAATCTCTCCAGACTAAAGGCATCTGGGGTAAAGGAATTTCCTTCCTTGAACAAGGATATATTTTCCTCAATTTTTATAGCCATGTTATACGCTTCTTTGAGTGTTTTTGGACCCTTTTTGTTGAGGAGGAAGCTCAAATGTCCCAGAAGTGCATTGGTATAGAGATACATGAGGTACTTGTCTTCAGGATAAAGGCTTCTAGGAATCTGGTATAGTAACATCTGAAA
Source organism: Picea mariana (assembly GCA_032191745.1). NCBI lineage: Eukaryota > Viridiplantae > Streptophyta > Pinopsida > Pinales > Pinaceae > Picea > Picea mariana. The sequence goes on along the minus strand of JASDQU010099704.1, from coordinate 446,159 downwards.
CCTAACCTGGAAATCTCTAATAGTCTCATCCTTAGTTTGTCTTATGTATTCGATTCCTTTAAGTAATAATTGGATATATTCCAATTTCATGCCCCAACTCATGAGAAAGGTTTCTTCTAACTGGTCCATATATGTGATGCTAGCGGGTGGAAGATTGTCATACCATCTTCTAGAATTTCCATGTAGAGTGGAAGAGAAGAGTTTCATTACCAAGTCTTCAGCATCATCATTGATAGGGTGGAGCTGAAAGAAATCCCAAAAATTACTCATGTGTTAGTCGAGTATTTCCCCATCACTACTAGTGAATCCAGGGAGCCATTTTTTATACTTTGGGGGCATTTTTCTAGGTTATACTAGGATTATACTCATGTCTAAAGGCTTGTAGTTTCCCAGATCCCATTGAGAAGTCATAGTTGGCTTCGTCATCAGTGGATTCACCAGATAATTTTCTTGAAATTATCAAAGAAATAAGGGAAACACCCTTAGTGGAGTCGCTAGGTAAGCTTTGTAAGATAAGGACTCTTGAGGAAAGGCTTACTGAAAAGTGTCTTCTTGAGGAGAATCGACTCTGTGTTCCCCGATAAAGGCACCAAAATGTTATCACACAATTTTTAGTTAATATTAAAGACGGATGAAAGGAGAGAAAACTGGTGTAACTGAGACTATCCCACCACTGCCACCTCAATGGGATGGCTCTTTATATTTAGGGAGGTATGGCCCAGGGGAGACATCCCCGGTGACCTAGGGTTTTGAGAAGGCAAAGGATTAAAAGGCTAAGTGATAATTTCCCCCTCACAAGTCACCATCGATTAGAAAGTTCAGCTTAATAGCCAATAAAGATAAAAGTAACCAGAAGTGTACCTACCTGAGACAAAGCAACAAAGATACTATGTATATCAAAAATCACTTGCTTGGTTAGCACTTCATATAATTATGGAATTCTGATGTAAAGCAATTGATAAACAATATTATTGATGATTCTAATCAAATTTGTACAATGGCAATGATTACAATATATCACTTCATAATAAATGCTAATGGAAATCAACGTGGCAATATCAACATTAAGAAACAATGCCTTAGTTAATCATTCAATTTCTTTTAAAGATATAAATGTTGCAATGGTATAAGTATAGCATAAATAAACAATGGAAGTAGTAGGGTCAGTAGATGTTAGTATATGCTAGGGTTAGAAGGTTAGGTAGTTGTTCAATTTTTTTTTTAGAAGTTGTATGTGATCAAGGTAATCAATACAAGAAGTCTTAGATTAGTACGCCATTATGGAAAATGGAGTCAAATAGTTGCAAATGTTTAAGGGACAAAATGAAAATGATATGGCCAAATACGATAGGGTTAAATGTTGAGGTGTTTCTAAAGCAAGGCCTCAACAATGAAACCCCAGGGGAGAAAGGCTCACTAAGATGTAGAAACCCTAGGCCTTAGTGCTCTCTCTTCCTTCTTTAGCTCAATGGTAGGATAAAAAAAACTGCTAGCTTGAGTAATAAATGAAATGGCTAAGAACAAGAGGGTTTAATGATGAAGTGTTGCTATAGAAAGAATTCATCAATCAAACCCTAGGGAAAATGACTCACTAAGGTGTAGAAGCCCTAGGCCTTAGTGCATTTTATCCTTCCTTGGCTCAAATACAAGATGAAAAATGACTAGGCTAGAAGAATATGGATAGAGTGTTGCTATGGCAAGGCTCTATCTTACTTCAGAAAATCAAATAGCTCTTAATCTTAGTAGGGACATGAGACAAGGAACTTGGCATGTTCTTGTCACCTAGGGTTTAATTCAACAAATTATAACAACAAATGCAAGTAAACAATACTATAACCATTCAATTAAGAAGTGTTGCAGAAATTCACTTACATAAGCCAATAAATCATGTAGCAAAACCCTAGTTGTAAACCTTCCACCAAGAGAAATGCCAAAAATTCCAAGAAAAAGTTTCCTTCAACAAATGCGCCTCAAAATTTCAGCCAAAACCCTAGAAGAGGGCACAAATTCCATACCTCACTGATGTGTGAGTGAAAGATGATGAAAATATGAGAGTGAAAACCCTGAATATATGCCATACCAATGACCTTAATTACAATTTAGGTCATCAAAAGGCCATGTTGATGGGTCTTAAATCCCTTGATTCAAAAGTAGGAACCAAACCCTCCACTGAGGTCCAATTAGACTCTGTAGCATTTGAATATGGAATGGTTCTCCAAATCTTGCGATCTGACCAAATTATCGATGGGATTTGTTTTTTCTTGTGAAGGCTCTTCCTTCAGTTAGGACTATTCTCTTCTGTATTTTCTCTTGGGTGGGACTGGTATGAGAGATGCAAGCCAATATAAACCAACTTGACAACAAAAATGATTAAGTTTTAACTACTGGGGAAGATACTGAGCTTGGGATAACCTTCTGCTCAAACATGCAAACAATGATTCTATACCACAGGCCTAGTACTAATACATCAACCATTTGAGCATCCAATTACTATCTGAGAAACTAATTATTAGAAAAAAAAGAACATATGTAATAATATAATGGAAAGAAAAATAATTCATCTACCATAACCATTCATCACATAATAACACAACGATTAATTTTCATCATTAAAGCCAAGAACATTAAAACATTGAACCAGATAACTTGACAATAGAATTAATTTCTCTTACTAATTACTGCATCATTCATGAAATAGGATAGAAAGTAGTTCTTCTCCAAGTCCAATCACATGCATTTGATGAAAATAGTTTGTATTTGGTCCAGAAGGACTTCTCAATTCATAGGAGCTTCAAAATAATTCTTAACAACTAGAAAGAAAGAGTTCTTAAAACAACCATTGACCCCTCACTAATTGGTTGATGTCTTTATTTATAATATAAACTTTAACTGAAATTAACGGCTAAGTGAAGTTTAAGCAAAACAAAAATCACCACGTGGCTTCATATTCTAACAGTTTCTTTAACAGTCAATCCGAGATATCTCTTGAAAAGGGTGAGTTCTCTCGTATTCAGACAAACTGATAAATAGTTCTTCACAAGTTTGGGCCCATGGAAATCTGTGTTGTTCCATTGGAGCCACATATATTCCCCTGATGTCCACTACATGTGCCCGATACCTTACTAGACTTGAGTCCAACTGTTGTAGCATGGTTCGGGCTCTGATTGGATGTTCTGCAAATTGTTTCACTTGCCCTAGTCTTGTGTCAGTCATCTTTGTGAGTTCTTTAGTCCATAGCGAATATTGTTTGGCATACGACTCCACTATGTCACTCAGGTCGACGAAGTTGTCGGGGGTATCGAACTCGGGGAGTCCGATATATTTGATTACTTTATTAATTTTCTCCCAATGCTTCTTGCATCTGATCCACTGCTCTTGGATTTGTCGATGTGGATCATGAGACATCTTAGCCCAATACTCGTCTAACATCTTCATATGATTAAGGCCAACTGTCCAAAGGCCATGTTCTTCCTTGTCTCGGCCCTGGTGGACTACCTCAATGTACTCGAGTCTTTCTACCATTTGCTATGTCCTTTCATACCATTGATCCATATCCTTTTATGTCGTGAGTGCCATGAGAGTTTCCTCTTGGAAATCAACTATTTTTGTAGTTAACAGGTGTCGTTATTTATTGAATTCGTTGTAAAATTCTTCAAACTCACCTTTCAGGTACAAGGTAGTCTGTGTGGTGCCTTTATAGTATTCGACCAGATGACACAAGTGTTCGAGCTCCTTTAGGGAAGAAACTAGTTCCTTTTCATCTCTCTTGGCTCTATCCAGGGTGGCATCTGAGAGTGCCTTTCCCATGCTGAGAAGTTTAGATGTTTGGGCATCTTTTGTGTTGATCAAGTTCTCCTCTGTAGTAACCAAGATGGAGTGATCCAACTTGATCCTTCTTTTCTTTGTCATCCTTTGCACGATGGCCTTTCTCTTTTGATCGTAGGAGATGGTATATACATATGCTACCTATCTATTGGCTCTGGTATCTGCCGATCACCCCATGGAGCGTGTTTCCTAGGCTTCTGGTGTTGTATACTCGTTACTTACTTTCTTGTTGGTCACAGAACAATTGATTTCCTTTTGCGGGGATTCTTTCTTTGGCTCCTCCGGTTTGGTCTTGTCCTTTGGATTTTCTTCGGTCTCCGATGTATTGGGTCCCTTTGTTTCGAGGCCTCTTTTAGCTTCTGTTTCCTTTTGCGGGACCTCTTTTGTTTGAACTTCGGGCTCTGGGGAAGAAGTCTTCTTAGAACCCTTTTCCTCTTGGACACGCACAGGGGTGTTGTGAGATGACTCCGAGCTGTCATCGTCACTTTATATATTTATAAGATTTCTCAGAGGATTAGGTGTGCATGTTCCTACCGACACTATACCTGTCTTTGGTTGATTCATCTTGCCTACCAGTGGTCTTACCGGTGATGCAGTGGATTCTAAGCCATTTGACCCATTAATGTTACCAAGGTTTGTGAAATCGGGGTCGCTTGGTTCCGTTGGGATCCTTCTTGGATATCAATTGGAATCCCAGGTGTTATGATGAGGTTTGGGTTATAACAGTTGGGCCTGCTACCACAGAAGTCCCCCTGTCCCTTGTTCAACTTGAAACTCAAGGGAATCCCTGATTTGTATTGGAGATTTCTGATAAACTTCTTCCACTTTGATGGCTACTTGGGGGTCACCCATCATGTCACCCAGTTTTGATGCTATCGTCCCTTCTCGGGTCCTAAGAATTTATTTATCCAAGGACGTCGCTTGCTCTTCCCAACTCATGGACTTGAATTGGGTTGTTCTAAGATCAACCATCCTTGTTGTCACCTCATTCCAGTCTTGAGTGTTTTTGGTGAAAATTTCATCTTCAAAATGGTCATGGGTGTAAGGCCAATAGGATGATACCTGTGATGCGTGTTTTAGGACCAGACCTTTGGCATCGTGCTTGTGAAAAATGACCAGTTTAGAATCAGAATTCCAATTGACTTAGCCCTTCTTGCTTAGCATGCGCAATGTCTTTGACCATATAGAAGCCAATATGAAAGCCATAAGGTATGAAGGCCCACTTCTTGTCCTTTACTAAAGTGGAGTTATAACCTTGTAGAATGGTCTGATAGAAAATTTCCCCTAACACTAGTCGATCGGGGACATATATAGGTAACAAATGGGGTGCCCCTGTGGTGTTGAAAAACCTGATGTAGGTTTCGCGCTCATCTAGATACCAGTGACCTACTTTCGATATAACCTTTTTTGCTTCATCCGACAACCTTGGGAACTCTTTCTTGAACAACAAAAAATAAATCCGTGCAATAAACTGGTCACAGATAAGAGAATAGGATTTATTGTACCTGTTTTCCCATAGAATGCTAAAGTATACATGGACCAGGAGCTCAGAGGAGTGCTAGTTTAGGTTCATTCCAGAGAAAATGTTCCTTGCACAGATGACGTCCAACAGATATGAGGCCATCTAGAAGCAGAGGGTTTCTCCCTCTTTTAGCTTCTGGGCTTGTCGTATGCAAGTGCTCAACTGTTTGGAGATGATGGCACCCCAATTGAAGCTCGTGCCTTAAATGACTACCGTATAACCTAGAGGCATCCAAGCCTCTGAAAATCAGGAGAAATATTTCTCCCCATGCAACCTGCAGAGAAGATCCATTAGGTATATGTATGGATCCCTTATATTGGCCATAGGATACCAACCAGAAGTCCGGTTCATGAATTTTTTGTCTTCCCTCCACCATGATGCCATGATTTTTCTAGTGTTGTGTGCTGCATAGAAACTTACAATGAAATCAATGCTCATCTTTTTTTCCGGCTCCCTAAGCTTGTAGTAACTCTGAACTTCTGATGGAAAGAAAACCCTGACACACTCGTCATTATTGTCATTAATCAAACATTTGTGTGCATCAGTGTGGTCAATGAGCCACTTTAGGATCTCAATGCAAGGAAACACCAGAGTATGTCTTGCCACCATGTGCATATATGCCTTACAGATATTTGGAAGGACATAATCATTGAGTATTCTTGTATCAAGATCATTGTGCAGGGTATACTCAAGGGGTTATTCCTTCTTTATTTTCTTGAACAATTCTTCCCAGCGAGGGAATGTTGTTGTGTTCCCAATGTTTTCCTCTGTGTCTCTGAAGGCTGGGGGCTAGACAAAGACCTTCTTGGTGGTTATTTTAATGACAGGCACTGGTTTTGGAGTGAATTCTAATTGCCTTGCAACTATTGGGGAGGAACCCTCTCCCTTTTCTGGTTCTTGCAACTTTTGCGCTCTTGGAGATTTCCTGGTGGTGGGTTTCTTCAGAGGCATTGTTCCTGCAATTTAAACAATCTTTTAAACATGAGTACAGAGTAGAGTTGGGTTGAAACATATGAAATAAAGCCGTAAAAACACCATAATATGATACATACCTGTAATGCTCGCTATGATTGTTGTTTAATACTTACTAACCCTTAGGATCCTTCTCCAGATTGTTAGCCTTGCTCTTTTGTGTGTTCTAAACTCCTTGCTGCATAGAATAGGATCATACAAAATGACTTAAGAGAATATAACGAGAGAGATCCTATCAGTCGTATCAATCAATTAATATGAGTAATGGATGTAATTCAAAACAAACTATTGCCAGATCTCTACAAATAAATTCTAACTGGTTGACGACGGAGGTGCAGAGGGAGATGCATTGTATCGATAGGCTTAAATCGTCCCTTTTGATTTGCGCATGAAATAAAAACTAATGCATGATCTATGAATTAACTAACATTTTAAATGCGTCGTACCTAACCTATTTAAGGGCTAAAATGTCTCATCATGTCGCATCTCTCTGGTGCACAGATCGAGGATCAGGTACTATCCTTGCATATATTTCCATAGATATACTTCTGGTGAACACTTCTGACACTGATGGTATCAGGTATCGGTGATCTCAAAATTTTTATGTGCGTAACTTCTTGGTAGGTTATCATCTTCGTAATTTTCTGACGTCGAAAATGTTTCGGGGGTCGTCGATGGACGATATTATTCCTTTACTCGCGCGACACTTACTCTTTCTTTTTTCTGCCGAATCCAAATGGATCGGTCTTCAACGATGTATTTAGTGGAGATTATTTGTGGGGACAAGAAAACCCCCTTCTGTCGACGCCGATTAATATTGGTGCTCAACTATTTTGAACTTCTCAAGCAATTTTCGTCACTTTTAATCTTTCTCGATGCCAAATTTCTTGAGCGTGTTGGGGAAAAATTTAGACTGACGATTTCTTAAGTAGTTTTTAAGTCCCTTTTAAAGTTAAGATGATTATTTGTATGTTCAAGAATAATTTAAATAATTCAAACATGAAAACATAAAAGATAAGCAAAGGTAACAGTTTCATACTAAAGTGGAAACAAACAGTGCAAAAGATCAAGTGGTACCCAAAAAGTAGAAATGCATATAGATTTTTTAGGGTGTGTTGAGTGCTCAACAGGCCGGCAAGGAAAAAATAAAAAATAATATTGTTCTACATTAAAATGTCATAAATTAAACCCTAATCAAGAAAAAGTAAGATGTCGTGCCCCTTCTAGGGTGACGTTATCCCTTTCTAGGGGAAATGTAGCCTCTTGGAGAAAAATGTTAGCCCTCCTTGGGATTATCCAATCTTCCACACGTGCCAAACTGCCATGATTGTCTCCCCAAAATGTCCATAAAGCTGGATGACATCATGATCCTTTTGGGTGACGTCTTGGGCCTTCCAAGGCCAACGTTGCAATGAAGAGGGCACAACCCCGGTAGGTAAGGCTCTTCCAGGGTGCCTCTGTGGAATGTCCTCCTCTTCTCTAGTGCAAACCCCTCTGTCCTTTCTCTGCCCCTTGTTGGGGTCTCAACATCCATGTGTTGGGATCTTCAGCCGCATGGAGGTCCAAACCAATCATCTCCCCATGTGTACCTATCCAATGTGTTACTTGTTTGTCAGGTATGATCCTACACATCAACAGATACACCCTCCATGGGCTCATAAGTCACAGGGATCATAGCAACGTAAATCACATATAATCATCAATATTATTAAACATGTGCATAAAAACCCTTTTACCCGAGTCAAATTCTCAAATAAATTATACAAATCTGCAATGCAAGTTTGGGGGAAGTGATAGGGTGTCCTATTGGGCTAGTGTCCACTAGAAAAGGGATGTTTTCGGAAGAGATTAAATACAAGCCATATAAATGGGTGAGGTGAATAAGGGATGTTCTGACAAGGGGTGTAGTGAAAGCAGTGAAATGAAAGTCTTACCTATGGGTGACTTTGTAGAAGGCGAGCTGCACCTGTCCTGGATGCAAATGTCTCCAAGCCCATTCATGCCTTTTATTCTTTATTTTATTTTTCTTCAAGAATCTAATCATGGGACACTTCCTTGGCATGGTGACCAGTGGTGGCAATGTTACCCACAAGCACTTTCATGGAGATGAGAAGGCTGGCTCGTGATGAGACCCCCTTTATATTGGCCATGCAACCAAGAGACACTACCCTAGCGTGGTAACCAGCTGCTAGTAGTGTCATACTGCTAGATTCCCATGGACCTAATAGGTTGGCTTGTGATGAGATCCCCTATCCTCTGACTAGGTCTTGTTTTATTATTTTTATGGGTTCCTCTTGTTTCTTGCTGATAAGCCCTTTACTACTTTCTCGGGGATCCCTGGGAAAAGCATATCGAGTTTTTAATTTTAATATTTAATCTTTTTCCAACTGCTTTTACCTTCTGGGCCTTTAGTCCATTCTTCCCACAAGGCAAGGTGCAACCCTTAAATAATTGGCCAACCCAATGTAATGGGATAATGAGCGGGAAGTAAGATGGAAGGTGGTAAGTATGACGAGAGCAGATGATGAATTTTCAGAGATCTGAGTGGAAACTCAAAACCTATGGGCACAAGATTTCTAGGGCATCCTGTCATTTCCCCCAGACATGGTCAAGTGGATAAGTATAATATCCAAGCACCTGTTAGAAACAAAAGGAATTAAATGCACATATTCAAAGGTTTTGAGGATCAAAGTGGCACATATCATGATACCCAGACTCATTACTTCATGGATAAAGAACCATCTTTGATACAGAACCAAACCAAAGGTGATGGATGTTGTTGCTGCTTACAAAGTGGAGGTGCTAAAAGGAAGAAAATATGGGCCCTCCAGGGCCATGCTCAAGTCAATATGGCTCTCGGTAATCCATGTCTAGGACATATCGGCCTCAAGACACAATCTCCTTAGTTATCCCTAAAAGTGGGGGATAACAGATATCTAAGTCAAATTTCAGAGGGAAGGTGAAGTAAAGAAGGGAGAAATTCAAGGGAGGATAAATTCTTTTGATGATGCTTTTTAAGGTATTTTATTTACATGTCATCTCACTATTTTCGCAATAAACTTTTTTCTAGAATGATTCAGACTGTGAAATTGGGAGGCCATTGAGGAAACATATCCAAGTAACTGTGATACAAATTTAAGCTTGTGGGTCTTTGTATTTTTGGAGTTACACGCCATGGAAAATAGGGTTTGTGGCTAGTCCTGAAACTAGTCTAAAACATGTGTTTCGGGTGAAAACATCATAATTTCTTCAAAATAGATCCAAATTCAGTAAGAAAAAATGTATTGGTTAGAGTACAGTATTTAGTATTATGTGTATAATGTTTAGATCCATACAACAAATATTTCATGTGGGGCACACTCTAGAAGTTCGCTCTCTAGAATAATCTAGAATTCAAAAAGGTATGCCTTTTTTGCTATAACTCCTTTTATGAGAGGTTCCAAGTAGTGAAGTTTGGAGGAATTGCATAAAAGACATTGAGGAACATTGTGTACCATTTTTATATATTTATTAATTATAGATACATAGTTATGATTATTTCAAGTTAGGGTTGTTGACTATTACAAAATTAGTCATGTGAGATTGAAGTAAGGTTTGATGAAAATGATAGTCTCTTGTTGTTAAAGTTAAGGAAGGTTTGTAGGTATGTGATATTATACACTAGGTCTATTACAGAGTTACAAATCAGATTTGGATGATGAAATTGATGAGGGATTTTGGTTGAGGTACATGTTGGGTACATGGTTGAGACAAGTAGTTGATGAGTTGGCACATACATGAGGTTTATAGTTGATGATGTTGGTACATATTGATGAGTCATAGTTGATGAGTAGTTGATACATGATTGTTACATACTTGGTATATGGTTGGAGGCACTTGTTCATGGTACAGGTTGAGGTACAGGTTGGTGCATGGTTGATGCACTTGTTTATGGTACAGGTTGATTACAGGTTGTTTGGTATAGGTTGGTGCATGGTTGATGCACTTGTTTATGGTATAGGTTGAGGTAAAGGTTGATGCATGGTTCAGGTTATTGGTACATGTTGTTTGGGGTAGGTTTATTGGTACGAGTTTACATCAATATATCTTAGAGTGATAGTGTGACAGTGGTTCCATCATTGTACTTCTACGTTAGGGTGGTTCGACGGAGAAAGGACAACTAGTTGTAGCCACCTTCTAGTTCTGGTTGTAGCTGGAGAACATAGGGGGTCGTATCCTCTTTCTGGTTGTAGCTAGATAATTGGGGAGTTGGAGATTCCCTCAGGTTGTATCCTGAGAAATTAGGGGGTTGGAGCCTCCTTCCAGTTGCTGCTGGAAAATAAAGGAAGTTGGTGCTTCCAATGAATGTAATTCTTAAAGACATATAAGAAAAATCATTCTGTGGTTTTCTCCCACTTTGGTTTTCCACGTAAAAATACTGGTGTACTGTGTATGCGTATGATTTTTGATTTGATCATTGTTTATTTACTCTGCAACTATTGGATGATAATGATACATTGATATAACACTTGCATATTGTGGTTAAAAAGGATTGAATTGCTCTATTACTGATTCACCCCCCCTCTCAGTAATCCAACAATCTTTTGGTATATGGTTGAGTCATATCATGAGTGATATTGCACATGTTTGAGGTACATAGCTTATAAATGTTGGCACATGGTTTGTATGCATATCTTGATGAGGTTATAGTACATGCTTGGTGATGTTAGTACATGATGAGACACATCTTGGTGATGTTATGTTTCATAGTTTAATGCATGGTTTGGCACATGGTTGAGGCACATATCTTGATGATGATATGGTGCATTGTTAGAGGAACTATTCCAGACCACTTTTTGGGTATTTTTGAGATTTTCGGAGGAGGGAAAGTGATCCCATATCACAAAACTGAAAATTTGTATTTACTCAAAATTTTGTACACTCATCCTGAAAAACAAATTTGGTTTAGTGATTTTTTTTTTGTTAGTGTACAAATTGAGAGATAGCCAATTTTACCAAAAGTTTGGAAAAAAAGGTGAAAAGGGGAAAAGTTTTCATTTCCAGATTGTTGTAGTTTTTGACTGGAGTATCAGATTACAAATATGAAAGTTTTTATGAATTCCTTGTCATTTAAATTATCTATGCATCATATAAAAATTTCTCTAGTTCCTGACATATTTTCTTCTACAGTTGATTGAAGTTGGAATTTCAATAAAATTTCACCAATGGAGAAAATGCATAAATGGCATGAAAGTGGCCTTTTCAGGAATCCATAACTTTCAGATCATAAATTGGATTGGGGAAATATTATAGTCGTTGGAAATATGATTCATATTAGAATGACTTGGAATTGTTATAATGTGGAGAATTGTGATACAAATATTCATAAATTGAGCAGAAAAAAAAGACATGTAGCATTAATCGACAATTTTTTTTATGATATTCATATTTCTAACAAAAATAGTTTCTTCCACATTTTGCAGAATTAGGGGGTATAAAAATATCATTTTAGTATAACAATTCATATTCAATAAATGGAAGAAGGAAAGGGAGCTTACATCCATAAAAAAGAGGCCAAAGGAAAACATATCAATGTTGGTAATGCATAGACATACTCAAATGGACACAAGGGTAGATGGGAGAAATAAACATTAATAGAGACTATGAGAAGCCCGAGAATAGAAGTACAAAGCTATAAATAAGACAATGAGAGAATGATATGAGTGAAAAATTAGATAAATTCTCAAGTGATGCAAAGCTTAAATCAGTTGTAGAGGAAAACAAAGAATGGGTCAAATTCAAGACAGGAGGAAGAGGGAAGATATCATGAAAGAAGAAATAGCTACAAAAGTGTTGGTTATTCAGGAAGTGCTAGCAGAACTCATAGACATCAATCACCTCACTCAACAAGGAAATTTTATCATCTGAATATTCCATAAGTAGTCCAGAGGTGTCTCTTGTTAGGCACCAAAGAAGAAGACACAAATTAAACAATTTGCAAGGAGAGTTGAGGAAGCTTAATCCACAATCCTTTTATGGTGAAAGAGAAAGGGAATATGATGCCAACACATGGTTTCTTGGAATCAAGAGGTATTTTCAATTGCATAATTACTCACCAAACCTAAAATCTAGAATTGCCACTTACCATCTACATGGAAAAACTGCTATCTGGTGGGATCAACTTAAGAAAGTTGAGAACATAAATGAGAGCAGGATCACTTGGAAGAAATTCAATATTTTCAGAAGGAGTACCTTTCAGAGCACTTCTATGACAATACAATTCAAGAGTTCTTTGAACTCAGGGTGGGAAGCATTACCATGACAGAGTATGAAAATATGTTCTTGGGATTGCTAAAGTATGTGGGGTTTATAAAAGATGATAAAGTGAAAATACAAAGGTTTTTGAGCGGAATGCCTTCATTTTATAAAGAGAAGATTAAATGTTATAATCCCAAGACTTTGAATGAGACCATTAGGAAGGATAATTACCTGTATGATCAAGGAAAGGACAGAGAGTCTTTGCAGAAATATTGGAAGGATAAGAAGAAAGAGAAGTCTGATCAGAGAAAGAAAGGATTCAAATCTCCTTTCAACATAAATAGCCCAAATAAAAATCAACTAGACCATTCTACTAAGGATGAATCCAAGAGAGAATAATCCTTGGGAAAAAGGGGAATACCACCAATCCAATGTTGGGGATGTAAAGAAGATCACCTGTACAAGGATTTCCCTCACATAAATGACAAAGTGAAGACCTTGCACAACATCCAAGAGGCTACAATAGTAGAATACATGGGAAGAATATATGCAGCCTTATATGATCAACAAGAAGAATACCAATCTAATATGATCGAGGTGGAAGGTAAGATCATTAATCATCCAGTTGATATTTTAATTGATTCAGGAGCAATTCATTGTTAATTGATCCTAAAATAGTGGATAGATTACATTTGGAGAAAACAATTAAGCTTGAAAAATCAATTTTGGTTCAGCTATCCACTGGGACCAAATGAAGGATCAATGAGATGGTCATAGGTTGTTCCATAAGTCTTAACAGAGTGAATACTAATGTTGATATAAATATTATCCCATTGGGGTCATATGATATTCTAATTGGAATGGATTGGTTGGAAAATCATCATGTTGTTCTATATTTTCATAACAAGACATTTACATGTTTTGATGAAGAAAGAAAACAAAGCACTGTGAAAGGAGTTCCAAGACCCATTTCTATAAGGGATATTTCAGCCTTACAGTTGAATAGATGTTTCATAAAAGGATGTTAATTGTATGCAACTCATGTGGAGGAGCCATAAAATACAAAAGGGCTAATCCTTGAACATTTTTCGATAGTGCAAGAGTTTGAATATGTATTCCAAGAAGTACCAGGGTTGCCACAAAAGAGGGAGATATATTTCTCTATTGATTTAGTACCAAGAGCTGCCCCAATATCAAAAACACCTTACAAAATGAGTACACTGGAATTAAAAAAATTACTAAGGTAGTTGGAATAATTGTTGAAGAAAGGGTACATATGTCCAAGTATTTCACCTTGGGGAGAACCAATAATATTTGTCAAAAATAAGGATGGAACATTGAGGCTTTGTATTGACTTTTGACATCTGAATAAAGCCACTATGAAGAACAAATATCCTCTACCTAGAATTGATGACCTCTTTGATCAACTAAGAGGGGAAAATAAATTTTCAAAAATAGACTTGAGATTAGGATACCATCATGTAAGAATCAAGGAAGAAGACATCTATAAGACAACCTTTAGAATTGGGTATGAGCATTATGAATTTGTAGAGGTGCCATTTGGATTGTCCAATGTACCAACTGTCTTTATGTGCTTAATGAATGACATATTCTAAAATTATTTGGATAAATTTGTCATAGTATTCTTGGATGACATACTTATATATTCTAAGTCAGAGGAAGAGCATGAACATCACCTAATATTGTTATTTCAAGTACTAAGGAAAAATCAATTGTATGCCAACATTAGTAAGTGTTATTTTTACCAAGAACAAATCCATTACTTGGGACACATTATTTCAAAACAAGCTATAACAGTGGATCCATAGAAAATTGACGCCATTAGAGGATGGCCAACACCTAGGAATGTTTCAGAAGATAGATATTTTATGGGATTATCTAGTTACTACAAAAGTTTTATAGAAGGGTTCAGTAAGATTGCTCATCCCATCACTTCTTTTCAAAATAAGGGAATTAAATTTGAATGGATAACTAAGTGTGAAGAGAAATTTAATTTGTTGAAAGAATTACTTACTAGTGCATCTGTTTTAAAGATTTCTAACCCAAATGAAAGTTTTGTGGTATGTACATATGCATGCAAGGAAGGACTTGGTGCAGTCCTCACTCAAAATGGACATGTCATTGGTTATGAGTCTAGAAAGATTAAAGAACATGAGAGGAACTATGCCACACATGACTTGGAACTTGCTGCCATTGTTCATGCATTGAAGATGTGGAGGCATTATCTCATGGGGAATATATATGACTTAAGAACAAACCATAGTGGTCTGAAATATCGTTTTGAACATCCAACCTTGAATGCCAGGAAAACGAGATGGATGGAATTTTTAAGTGAATATGATTTTGACATCAAGCATATCAAAGGAAAATAAAATAAAGTTGTCGATGCACTTAGTAGAAGAGTACATATCATGCATGCTACAACCATTAATATGCATCAATCACATTTAAAGGGCATAATTTTAGATGGTGTTGTTATAGATCAACATTACCTACAGGTAAAAGAAAGATTACAAAAAGAAAATGTACAACATAAAATTAAAGAATATGAGATGAAGAAAGATGGATTACTTATGCATAAAAATATAATTTGTGTTCATAGTTCCAGAGAACTTAGGAGTTTGGTATTAAAATAAATGCGTAATGTTCTGTATGTTGGACATCCTGGTTACCAGAAAACAATTGCAGAAGTAAGAAGCCAATTCTTTTGGCCATAAATGAAGAAAGATGTTGTTGATTACATTGCCAAATGTATGAAATGTCAGAGAGTGAAGGTTGAGCATAGGAACCCATCGGGTTTGCTACATCCATTACCAATTCCATAGAAGAAATGGGAAGCGCCAACCATTGATTTTATAACTAAATTTCCTGGGACAACAAGACAACATGATTCAATCATGGTAGTGGTTGATAAACTGACAAATGTTGCTCATTTTGTTCCTGTAAAAATGACTCATACAACAACTAATATTTCATAAATTTACATGAGGGAGACTGCAAGGTTTCATGGGATACCTAAGGCAATTATTTTAGACAAAGATACAAAGTTTACTTCAAATTTCTAGAGGGGATTGTTTAAAGGATTTGGTACAAATATGAAATTCAGCACAACATGCCATCCACAGTCATATGGGTAGACATAAAGAGTCAACCAAGTAATTGAAGACATGTTGAGAATGTATGTGATGGATAAGCCATACAAGTGGGAGAATTACTTTCA
This sequence comes from Picea mariana, assembly GCA_032191745.1. NCBI lineage: Eukaryota > Viridiplantae > Streptophyta > Pinopsida > Pinales > Pinaceae > Picea > Picea mariana. The sequence goes on along the minus strand of JASDQU010099704.1, from coordinate 430,362 downwards.
CTTGGTTGAGTTTTCCTATAATAATGGGTATCAAGATTCATTGAAAATGATCCCATTTGAAGCTTTGTATGGTAGGAAATGCAATACTATAGTGAGTTGGGACAACCCAACAGATAGAGTGGTAATTGGGCCAAAATTGCTCAAGGATATGGAAGACCAGATGGTTAGAATTAAGAAGAATTTAAAGGCATCTCAAGATAGATATAAATTTTATGTATATAAGAATAGGACATCTAGAGAAATTAAAGTGGGGGAGTATGTTCTTTTAAAATTGAATCCCAAGAAGATCTCTTTGAAGTTGGGTAGTTGTACAAAGCTAGTAGTCATATTTTGTGGTCCATTTGAGTTATTGGACAGAATAGGGCCAGTTACATACATGCTTGCATTTCCTTCTTCCATGAATGTGCATAATGTATTTCATGTCTCTTTGCTAAAAACATGTGTACATGATCCTAACCATTTTATTGATTGGAATTTGATTTAGGTAGAGATAGAGGGATACTTTCAGGTCCAATCAATGTGAATATTGGACATAAAAGTCAAAATGCTCCGGAATCGAGTTATAGAGTTGGTAAAAGTCCAGTGGACCTGCTACATTCCTGAATATGCTACTTGGGAGAATGAATATTCCATGCAGGCATAGTACCCACAAATTTTTGAATAAATTTTAAAATTTTGATTTTTGTTTTGTATATGCACTGTGGACAGTGGAAAAATAAGGGGTAGGGGAATATAATACCCTGGTTTTGAGCCCCATATTAAATAATGTATTTTGTTAATTTATGAAAGGCCAAAGTTCCCAAACTATCAAAAGAGGCTAGTGTGCGTAGGAAATGTAATATTTTGATAATTATTAATAATAAATACATCACTGGCTACTAGATGAATAAGGACAAGTGTTATAGGGGACTATGATTCCACAAAATAGGGGGATTGAGAGGCTAAGTATTTATTTTATATTTTATTTACCCATTTTTTTTAATGGAGAATATTAGTTACATGAGATTCTTGGGGGAAGGCCATGTGGTTGTTTAATTCCAAGAAATATATAAACCCATCTTTGGTATGTTTGGGGTTCACCCATGCATTTTTCATTGTTCATTGTTCACACATTTCATTATGTTCTCTCTCCATTCATTATTTCACCCACTCTTCATTCCTCATTCATTTTGATCTTGGCTTGGGAAAGAAAATTGAATATTTGGAGAGGAGCCATTGTTTTGTTGGCTGTAATGACTGCTGGTTTATTCTAGCAATGAATTAATGCCTGGATGTCTGAGATTCTTTGGCATGTGTTAAGTTTTTCTCACAACTACAAATCCTAAGAGTCCTAACATGGATATTCTTGACCAGATGCACCGAAGCCCTGGAAGGAGGTGGATATCCCAAGGGATTGCATGGCAGAGAAGGGGGTCCATTCTCTTAGGTTGTGTAGGCTGGATAGAAGAGAGTTGGTGTACTTTGGATTGTTGTGCATGTTGAGAATCCTATGAGAGATTGAGTGTTGACTGGGTTGGGAAGCTGAGTGACACACTGGAACTATCCTTGTGGATTCATAGCCCTGGCTCGGGGGTGACATTGCTGTTGAGACTTGGAACAATAGTGTCTACAGTTGGGTAGAACATCCTTGGTCTGTAGCTAGTTGGTTATTCAATTCATTAAAGATAAGTTCTCTATGTCATGGTTTCATTAACCTATATATTTATTATGTTGTGTATTAATTATTATCTATGAGATTCATGTTTATAATGTGTATGCTTGCTGGTTATTGTCGCATATGGAATTATAGTCATTTATTTTGTGATGTAGCATGAATATTGATCTTTGCATGTGAATATTTCATACCTCTTTATTAATTAAAAATTTATCAGAATTCAAAATTAGTTCAGAAGTGATTTTTGAAGTAGCATGGCTGGGTACATTACAACATGTAACATACTCATGGATGGATAGTTCTCGTCATGTCATGTCCAGTGGTGGGTGGTATGCCACGTGGTTCCTCATGGTTGAGGAGTTATGGCCTCATGAAGTTGGAAGCCCCAAATAATGGTTAAGAATCCCTAAACAATTATAAAGTCATTAATTAAGGGAAAAGTGGTTGTAACAAGAAAGTACAAGTTGACCCTAAAATTAAGAAAAAGGGTAAAATAGTTATGACCCTAAAATGAGGAAAAAGGGTAAAACAATTATGACCCTAAAATTAGGAAAAAGGGTAAAACAATTGTTTAAGGGTAAAGTGGTTACAACAAGAAATTGATTAAGGGTAAAGTGGTTGAAAATCGATTACATGAAAGAGTATAAATACACATCAAGAGTCTCTCATTCTTATCCAAAAGTTCATTGAATATATATCTAGTGAACACTTGATCTATTGGCCAATATGAGGTAGCTTGTATGAGGTAAAGGGGATCCTTGTTCTAGGGTGCAACAAGGTTGCTACATGATTAAAGGTATGTTTGTATACATGTTTTTAAGGTTATATCTTGGTGATGGTATGGTACATGTTGGGGTATATTTTAGTGATGTTATGGTGCATGGTTTATGGGATATATTTTGGTATATGGTTGAGGCATATCATGAGTGATATGGAACATGTTTGAGGTACATATTTTATGGATGTTGGCACATGTTTGGTACATGGTTTGGATGTATATATTGATGAGGTTATGGTACATGCTTGGTGATGTTAGTACATGATGAGATACATATTGGTGATGTTATGGTTCATGGTTTGTTGCGCAGTTTGGCACATGGTTGGGGCACATATTTTGATGATGATACGGTGCATTGTTAGAGGCACTTGTTGGTGATATTGGTACATGTTTGGTACAAGACTAGAGGCATGTTGTGGTGATGTTGGGAATATGGTTTGAGATATTATCTTGGTGATCATGGCATAAGTTTCATGCAGTTGTGAGTGGATATGGTTGATGATGAAATAATGGCAATGACATGTTGATGGTTTAGTATCAGTGGCAGTGATAGGTTGACAGTGACAAGTTGACAATGGCAGTGATTGTGGTAGTGACATGTTGGTCTACATATATATTTTAGGATGGTAGGATGGGGCAAGGAAAGGGGGTTTCAGCCTCCTTCTATTTGGTTTTGAAGAATTAGGGAGTTGGATCTTCCTTCATGTTGGAGTCAGTAAACTAGGGGGTTGGAGCCTCCTTTTAGTTGTAGTTGGTAAATCAGGGATTTGTGGCTTCCTTCAAGTTGGAGCCTACAAATAGGGTGTTGGATCCTCCTTCTATAAGTTGGATCTAGAGAATTTGGAAGTTGGTTCTTCCTATGAATGTATTCTTTGATACATATATATAAGAAATCATTCTGTAGTTTTCTTCTATTTGGGTTTCCATGTAAATTACGATGTACTCTGTTTCTGTGATTGTTTACTATGCACTGTTGATTCATACTGCTGATATATTGGATGCTAATGATAAATTTTTGAACACTACTAATAAATTTAAAGATTATATATTGTGGTTAAAAGTGGTATAAATTTCTCATTTTGATTCCCC
>JASDQU010099704.1:397135-426777 GCA_032191745.1 Picea mariana | reverse complement strand
CCCCTCAGTATTCCAACAAAGTGATGTGTTTTTTAAAAAATTTCCTTATTGTTGGTATATTGTTCTTACTCTTGCAAACTAATTATAAATTCTTACCATTTACTATGATATTTCTCTACATTTTAAGTGGTTTATTTTCTTGTTTCTTTCCTCTCTCTTGTGTTAACACTGGAGGATCCCTCCAAGTAACTTTAAAACTATTTTTTGTAATGATTTGGTGGTGTGTTTACACATTATACAAATCCTTTTTACTATTGTTTTTGTGTGTTATTTTGCAGAAAATTAGCTAACAAAGAAACAACCGGGTACCTAGGGAATCCCCCTTGAGGTTAGAATTTACCAGCCCAAATAGAGAGGGGTCTTTCCTACGACAATTTGGGGAATTTATCCTTGAATTAGCATCTTCTTCATCATTGTTGTTTTTTTGTTATATCAGTTCATATTGGAGGGTGAAAAATTGTGCTAACCAATTGGCACCATTTTTTAGGAACGTAATACTTGGTAACAATGACATTGGTGGGTTTTTATTTTTATTGTTTTATTATTTTTTACTCACCTGGTGACTCCATGGGATACATGTATGACTTCTCAGGGGACTTACACAAGAGGATATTTTGGTTTCGATTCCCTCACATGGTCTAGTTCTGAGATTGAACAAACTCTAATATGTTTTCTCGGAGCAAGACTACTCTTTCACTGGGAAATCCTCTCAAAGTTGGTAAGCATATTGAGTTCTTTGGTAAGCTATTTTCAATGAGAACTATGGTGAGTGTAACTTTTACTTCTTCATTTTTGGTTTTATTTTCATCTCAGGGTAATATTATGATAGTAGTCGTGGTTGTTTCTATCTTAGATTAACCATATGGCCACAGCTGTGAGGCCATGAGTAGGGTATATATTATCTTCCTATGACCCACTGAATTTTGTTTCATTTCTAGATTATCCCCATGAATTACCTACAGATAAATATCTTAAGTGCTTTCCTCGGTTCATGGGAAAGTTGGGAGTATCATTTGAGGATCACTTGGTTGATTTATTACAAGTAGTGGATGATTTTTATGTGGAACATGAGGATGTGGTGATGAGGATGTTTCTTCCTACCCTCAAGTGGGAGGCCCGAGCATGGTAAAAATCCCTTCTTGATGCCTCAATTGATGGATGGGATTCATTCATTCCAAGATATTTTCATTGAGATATGGTCAAATAAACATGATAATCTTGTAGCCTATGAGTTTCCCTCATTCCATGTTCCATTCCATGAGGTTCTACCAGTGGTTTAGCAGGGAGTCCTTATGATTTCCCAAGTGTTGCAGGAAATTTTAGTTATTCTAGAAAACTATGATGGAAATAATGCTTTTGGTTTCATTACAGTTACCCAAAGATTACAAAGACTTTTGGATATAATAGAGGAATGTTACAATGGAGACATACAAGATCCTCTCTTTTCAATATCCCAATCATTGCAAGAAACATTAGTTTCTATACAAGATAACCTTTCATGTTATCAGGTTCCCAAAGATGAACAAGATGATGATTGAGGCTTGAAAGATCAGGAACCAGTAGTTGCACCACTTGGGTCACATGCAAAGTTCCAAGAATATTAAGGTGAATATTTGAGTTCTCAAGAGTGTTTAGTGGTTCCTTCCATTAGTGATGATGAAAAATTTCAAGAGGAGGAACCACAAGAAAACCAAGTAGAAGTGGATAAGCAAGAGACTTCATCCATGCACATCCCAGTAGTGGTTCAAGAACAACTTGACTAGATACCTACAACAAGAGGATCCATTTTTGGTTCAAACTAAGGATGATAACCCTTACACATTGCCTATGATCCCGCATTAAGAGGTTTTTCTTATGGATACCGTGATTGATTGGTGCTTCTATATTAGTGTTTATAATGATCCATTTGAGATCAAAATGATGGAGGTATTTTAAGAGGTAGATTCTAAGAGTTTCAACTCTTATGCATTCACTCTTATTGTTGTTGAAGTACCATGTTCCAAATTCCATCCAACACCTTTCAGTTATGCCTTCACCAACTAGTACATTAAGGAATCCTTCCAACATAGGAGACTTCACGGTGGGTTACACTAGAAGGTTGAATTTGTTGATCTCTCCCGTAGGACTGATCATTTGGATGCATGATTACATTGGTATTTCAAGTATGTTTATTTGATCATGGCAACTTTGAGGTAAAAAAAAATTGTTTTAGGGGTAGTTGTCTTTCCTTTCCGCATGTTATTTTAGTCTTTCCCTCTTTCTGATTTTAGTCTTTAAGGAAACAATTTACCTTTCCTTTGCAGTGTCTTTTCCCTTCAGTTATTTACTTTAGTCTTTTCTTAAGTATCGTTGATTTTTTCAAGTATATCATCATGTGGTCATGTCTTGTGATGTTTTTCCTTTTATAGTATAGTGGCCTTCCATTATTTCTATTCTTGGGTCAAAATTTGAGTGTCTTATCTTTCATATCCCAAGCCTTTATGCCTATCATTATATTGAGCCTGGGTGGGGGTATCATTTGTTCATTGTTCCTAAGGCATTTATCCTTTAGGATGGGTATTTGAAGAGACATAAGAGAGTATTGAGTCATCTTGTGTCTTTTCTCTTCATTCCTTATCATTAAGTCTTCTACTTTGAGTCAGTAATCCACCTCATCCAACAATAGGGATATGGTACTTGGTTTTTTCATCTTATATCTTCTTGATTTATCACTTCACAATGAGGGAAGATAGACGTCATTTCTCTTCTTTTTAGTAATTCATCCTATATAGAATCTGACACATTATCTATGGATGATCCAAAAGTAGAGTTCCTTGGTAGTTTTTAGCCTCATTGGCAGTTATCTCACATACGACAAGGTTGAGTATCATTGGACCTTGATTGGATGATCCTTGTCATTGTTTGACTTCATAAATTTTTTCACAATGATATGCCGTGCTCATACCTTATAACCCATTGTCATTATTGGTGGTGTTGTAAGATCCCCTCTCCTAACTTCCGATATATATTTTTTTGTTGCTATTATATTTTGGTTTACTTGGTTCTGGGATTTCATCAAACAATTCACTGTTGATATGTCATGTGTTAAATAATGGTGTGTTCTAAATCCCCTAACTAGTCTTTTGATATGGTTCAAGAATTTTGTCAAAAAATTAGGCTATAATGTCCCCTTTCTTATCTACTGATATGGTTCAATAATTTTGTCAAATAGTTTGACTATAATATCCCTTCTTGGTTGTTTATGTGTTTTTATTTGTCTGTTTGATTTCTCAATGCTATTTCATAATGGAACCACAAAGGTTTTGTCCCTAATTTAATTTTTCATTGCATCAACATAAAATAGTAAAGATTACATTTAATGGAAAATGGTAATAACCTAATTCAACAGTTATAACAACAAACAAACCCAACACTTACAGATCTGATATATATAAAATTCTGGAGAGGAGGGTTTACATTCAATTGCAAAAATGGCAGTACTCTTATTCTCAAACAATAGCAGTAGAAACAACAAAACAATACAATATGATTTGTCCCTTTTGTTTACCTAAAAACAACCAAGTTTGGATAGCCTTGGCACGTTGTAAAGTTCCTTCTTCAAAATATTATGTTCAGCAGATAAGTGCAACAAATAATGTGCTGAAATGGTCCCTTTATGAACAACATACATATCAATTACTGACATGATTTGATCCCCGCTAGATGATTCTCTTAAACAATAATGAATTTTCTGAATCTTCCCCCTCTCTGGATAGCAATAACAATACATGAGTGGCACAATCCAATGAGGAGACTAGATGGAAATAATGGAAGCTTGATATGGACTGGCACAACCCCCTTTTCACCCTCGATTTGTATATATAGTCCTCCCAAACCCCAACGAACAACAATGAAAATACATGACCCTCTTCTAGAAATACCCATGATCTGATTGTAGAGGGTTTGGTCCTCACAAATACCACGAGAACTCTACAAATTTCCACAAATCTAGCAAACTGATGGTATTTTCCAAGAGAAAGAATTCTACAAACCCTAAAATGAAATAGATTTCACAATGCCAAAAATATTCTGCAAATAACCAAACAACTTAGAAAAAACTATGGATCTTCTTCTATAATAAATCCAAATGAGACATCTAAGTAATATCTCCTTCTTGACTAGCTAGGGTGGATAGTTTCACCACTAAAACCAATCTGGTCAAGGGTTTCAACCATAACCCTAAAAAAAGACACAAGATCTCTCCAATTGTTTTTTAGAAAATAATCATGCATAATGAGAGAATGAGATCCTAATTCTCCTTTATACCCCTTTTACTTTTTTTTCCCTCAATTAAATAATATAAAAGTTACTTTTTAATTTATCTTTAATATTCCCCAAAGTCACTTTATAACACCCTTTTTTCTCCAAAAAGTGATTTATCTTATTTTAAAACATTTATGGGCACTGGAAGTCATTTTTATCCTCCTAAAATTTAAATATTTTCATCCCAGTTCCAACGAGCTATTATAATAAGGTTACCCTCTTAAATAATTTAATTAAAATATCAACCTTAGTGTAATCAATTAAATACGCTCAATATTACTCCCAAATTATAGGAATGGTTGAAATGCATCAGAATCGAAAAATGACTGTGAAGGAGTGATCTTGATAATAAAATATAATAAATAGACCTGGTCGGGCATCATATGACTCCTATAAACCCTATAAGCTCACTGGTAACAAAAAATCACCCCTCTGATCAATCTATCAAAAACCTCGAAAGTCATATCCAATTGTAGAGAAAGAGAACCCAAAAATGGGGACATTATAGTCCTCCCTTCCCAAAGATTTCTTTTGCTTGAGAAATGTCATCACAACCTTATGATCAACAATATGAACCAAATTGAAACTTAGAATATCCCAGGGTCCCAATCCAAATTGGAATATGTGAAGAAACCTCTACTTGAACCATTGTTCTGCAAAGTAGTAACACAATAAGTCTCACGAATACTGCCAATAAGTAGAGAAATCAGATACTGCAAAAGATCGGTCAATCTCTCAGACATTTTCTCTTCTAGGAAACCAATCCAATGCACCACATGAGTGAACTCTTGAAAGTAAAAATTGGCTCTCTCATCTTTATTAGTTGTTGAACTTCTAAATAATGTAATCCCATCGTCCCAAGCTAGTCTAAAAAAGGAACCACCATGATGACAGTGCACTACTCTAATCATAATGGTTTGACTATCATGCCTAGACTGCATTCTCCTCTCCTGGAATCCCAAGTTGAAATACATGTAAGGGTTGAACCCACTACCATGAATCATATACTGCAAAGGTATCTCAATGAAGTCAAAGTCTACAAATCCACTTTCCAAACTTGATCCTGGGTATCGAAAAACAAAATCTATTCCTCCATATAGAATAAGTCTCTGCATCTCCTCTCATGATAGTCCAAAAATGAAACAGACCAATCATTGTCACAACTTTTCCAATAATTGTCAAAATTTGAAGCAATCTACCAATCAGATGAATTTTTGGATCCCATGCATTAGAAGTCCACCATCCCCAATACCTATTGTCTCCCACTGCATTACACTAATATCCATTGGAATCCAAATAAGCCAATTCTTTGATTCTTGTTTTTGTATGCAATCATCTGTTGGAAACAAAGTAGGAGACCTAAAAAATTTGAATTCATCTTATGAATATGGGAGAACATCATACCAGAGTGATCTGTGAATTTTTTTATCTAACCCACCTTTATGTGCCATCATAAACATAGTCAAATCATACATATGTAGGCTGAAAGAAAATTGGTGAGTATAAATCACCATGTAGTCAAGGTGAAATTCACCCTCTTGTGCCAATCGAATACTTGAATAGTCATTTGGATCCCATATTACACCATTGCCATCGCATGCATTAGGAAGTGGCTCACAACTTAGATCATGAAGATCATATTTTTCATTAGCTTTGTAATCCTCAAGAAAAAATGATGGGACAGTGTTATGAAATAACATATTGTCCTCAAAATAATTTGTCTCCTCCTCACACACATTATAAACAACAATATGTACATCACCATTGTATATCAGTGTATACCACTGCATACAATTGTAAAATTCTTCTCCCTTTTAATATTATCCTCTGCATTCACTCCACTCATGTCAACTGAACCTGGATCCCAAATTGATGTGTCCACATATGTATTATATCCATTCCCACAATAAGTGGATGCATATGATTTCCTATTGGTTGGTCCACAAGGCATATGCTCCATTATATCATTTGAAATTATGAATTAATCCTTCAATGGGCTCTCCAAAATAGGTGGCTCATGGTCCCCTTGATGGAAACTATGTGTACAATCATAAATTTATGAGTCATACCTCTCTTCAATCCCCTACAAATCTTAATGCTTCACGTTCTTGAGCATAACAAGAGGTCCTTCCCTAAAATCATGAGTACCGCTAACATCCTCATGTGTTATGAATTCCATATCATGTCTTCACTTAACTTCAATTTCCCTACCAAATGATGTGACTCATGGGAACTATCGTTTTCATACAAATTTTCTGGTTTGTATTCACAATTATGCTTCCCAAAATTCATCCTTCCTACATAACTCCCAAGAAATTATATCATCATCCAAAGGAAGTTTAACCAACACCAAATATTTATCATGATTAGGTAATAACACCCTCAAATCATAATAATCATCATATGTTCAATCAACATGCCCATCATAATCACTAGTGTTATCATCCTCATAGGATAACTCTAATGTTGTATTAAAGGTTGTTGTTTTGTAAACCCATTGAACACATCCTCAACCTGAATAGATGCATGAACTTCCAAAAATTCATCCTGGGGGTTTGTCCAAATTCCATCATGAGGTGAAGAATTCACATCACCAACCACTTCATATTTGAGCCCTTCTTTTTTTCTTCCCAACTGATAAGTGATGCTTCAACAACTCACAGTTCTCTAACAATTTTGTTAGATTATTTTGATATTATTGAGAAACTTGTAACCATTCCACCAAGATTTCCTGAGTTGTCTTCATATTTCCTAAGACCTAAATGCCAGCCTTGATACCAAATTACCACTAGTGAAATGGAAAGGTATAAGTGTTAGTCACTTATCGAAAACAATCTGAAGATATATTTTCATTGATTTCCCCTCAGGATGGCAGGATGCACAAATATGATACCACTATAAGATCCCATCTCCTAATTGTTGATATATTTGTGTTTTCTACTGATATATTTTGGTTTACTTGGTTTTGGGATTTTGTCGAATAGTTCATTGTTGATATATCATGTGTTAACTGCTGGTGTGTTCTAAATCCCCTAACTGGTCTGTTGATATGGTTCAATACTTTTGTCAAATAATTAATAGGCCATAAGGTCCCCTTTCTGATATACTGATATGGTTAACGACTTTTGTTAGACTGTTTGACTGTAATATCCCTTCTTGGTTTTTGATGTGTTTTTCTTTGTTTGTTTGATTTCTAAATGCAATTTCACAATGGAAAAACAAAGGTTTTAGCACCAAATTGAGTTTTTGTTGCATCAATATAAAATAATAAAGATTACATTTAATGGAAAAAGGTAATAACCTCATTCATCAATTATAACAACAAACAAACCCAACACTAACAGATATGATATATATATTATTTTAGATGATGGTTTACATTCAATTGCAAAAATGGTAGTACTCTTATTCTCAAATAGTAGCAACATAAACAACACAACAATACAAACTGATTTGTTGCTTTTTCTGACCTGAAAATGACCATGTTTGGAGAGCCTTGGCATGCTGGAAAGTTGTTTCTTCAAGATAGTATCTTCAACAGATAAGTGCAGAAAATAATGTGCTGAAGCGGTCCCTTTCTGAACAACATACACAATAGTGACTGGCACGATTTGATCCCATCTAGGTGATTCTCTTAAACAACAATGAATTTACTGAAGTTGTCCCCTTTTTGGATAGCAATAACAGAACATAAGTGGCGCAATCCAATGAGGAGAATGGATGGAAACAATGGAAACTCAATATGGAATGGAGTAGCCCAATTTTCACCACTCAATTTGTATATATAGTCCTCACAAACCCTAGAAAACAACAAGGGAAAGACACAAACCTCTTCTATAGATACCCATGATCTGATTGTAGAGGGTTTGGTCCTCACAATAATCACAATAACTCTATAAATTCTCACAATCTAGGAAATTGATGATACTATCCAAGAGAAAGAAGTCTACAAACACTGAAATGAAATAGCTTCCACAACACCCAAAAACTTATTCAAATAACCAAACACTTAGCAAAAATGATGGATCTTCTTCTATAATAAATCCAAATGAGAGATATGAGTAATCTCTCCTTCTTGACCAGCTAGAGTGGATAGTTTCACCACCGAAACTAATCTACTCAAGGGTTTCAACTAGAACCCTAAAAAAACCCACAGGAGCTCTCCAATTTGTTTTTAGAAAATAATCATGCATAATGAGAGAATGAGCTCCTAATTCTCCTTTATACTTGTTTTACCTTTTCCCCCCAATTAAATAATATAAAAGTGAATTACAAATTTATCTTTAATATTTCCCCAAAGTCACTTTATAACATTATTTTTACTCCAAAAAGTGATTTATCTTATTTTAAAACATTTTCAGACAATGGAAATCACTTTTCATGCTCCCAACATTTAAAGTTTTTCACCGTAATTCCAATGATCTATTACACTAAGGTGCCTCTCTTAAATAATTTAATTAAAATAACAACCTTAGTTTCAATTAAATATGCTCAATATTACTCCCAAATTAAGGGAATGGTCGAAATGCACCCAAAACGAAAATTGACTGTGCGAGAGTGATCCCGATGATGAAACGTGATAAATGGACCTGGTCGAGAATCATAAAAATCCTCTAAACCCTATGAGATCACTGGTAACATCAAGTTACCCCTTTGATGAAGTTGACACAAACCTCAAAATTCATCTCCAAATGAAGAGTAAGAGGACTTGAAAATGGGGACATTATAGGTGTTCCTTTGCACTTGGAAAGTGTTTACATTATTGACATATGACTAAGTGAATTTCTCCCTTGTGTCAATATCAACACATTTACCACAGGGAGTAGTGTACATTTTGGTGATAGCAGGTAGAGGATTTGAATGAGACCCATGTGTTTCAGTATTTTAGTGGGAGCTTTATATTGATTTGACTCAATTGCCCATTGGATAGGCTTTGTTATCACAGGTCAGCTTACATGGCCATTGTCTTACACACAGGTACACGGGTCTATTGGTGTATTCCTTCAATTATCCAATGCATAATTTTTAGTTTACAAACACATAGATTCATATGGTTCTCAACATCCTACAAGGGGATCTCGTCCCCTTGAGTCACCATTGTTGACCCCTCAATTTTCACCCTTGAAAATACTTAGGGTTAAGAGACAAAATATACTATTTGGGCTGACATTCAAAAATTTTCCTAGATTTTTGGCACTTGCGTGAGCTAGAGGTTGGTTCCAATCAGAGGTAGGTACATGATTGGTATGTGGTTTTCTTTTTCTTCAAAGATAGAGTTAGCTTAGTTTCCCATGGTAGAGTTAGCTTAGTTTCCCATGGATTTGATAGAGATGTCTATTTATAGTAGGTGACCATAATTTTTAGGATACAAACATCATCAAAGAATCATTTGATAGTTTTGAGCATACAGAGTTGGTCCTTGCATGATACTAAGCCCGATGGAATTATTCCAGGCGACATGTGAGTATTTTCTATTTTTATCAGGTTGAGCTCCAAGCCTCATATTAGGATTCTAAGCATATAGTGTTGATCCTTTATACATTATGAGTCTGTTCGACCTTTTTTGAGATGATATGCAGGCACTTTCTCTTTTTAGCAGGTGGATATAGGGGGGTCAGATGATGATTCTAAGCATATATCTAAGTTCCTTTTAGAAAATCGAATCCAAAGAGCCTATTTCGAGCAACATGAAAGGACTTATTATTTTTAGCAAGTGGCGCACTAGGGCTTGCATGTCAATTCTGATCAGATATTTATAATCCTCACAAAAAATCAAATCTAATGAGTATGATATCATTGACGTGCAGTGAGATTCTATTTCTAGCAGTGTCTATTTTTAAACATATGACACATGGAGGTGTTCTCCTAGTCATCATGGATGTTTATGATAGTTTCCTATATTTTAGGAGCTTAACCCTATTTTTAGCAGTTTCTATTTATAGTAGGGGTGGTTTCCTCCAAAGGTGACGAGTAGCAGGGTCATATTCTGAAATTTGGCAGTGATGCAATTGACATTTGGCAGTTGGGTGGCATAATTAATGAGGGGGTGAACTTTCCAAGGATAAAGCATAAAGTGGAGAATTAATTAATTAAAAGGGGGTGTGTGGATGAGGTGGCAGTATCATGGATGTGATTGAACCAATCAAATCTTAAATCACTCACTAATTTCATCTCACTCATTATTAACTCACGTTCCATGCAATTAATTCCATAAAAACCCCTTTTAATTCCTCTTAAATGTTAAATCCATGAAATTTAGGACATCAACCAATCGAGGCTTAAGTCACTCACTTAATTTCCTCTCACTCATCATTAACTCACTTTCCATGCAATTAATTGCATATAATCCCTTTTCATTCCTCTTAAACGCTAAATCCCTAAAATTTAGGGCTTGAGCCAATCAAGACTTAATTCACTCACTTAATTTCCTCTCACTCGTCATTAACTCACTTTCCATGCAATTAATTCGATAAAAATCCCTAAACGTTAGGGTGTATTCTTCACTTCTCTTCACTTAACACGTCTTCCTACCTTTCATAACTCAGCCTTCACATATATTATCCTAGGACCTAGGGAATCCCCCCAAGGTTGGCATGCACCAACACAAACAGATAGGGGTCTTTCCCATGACAATTTGGGGTATTTGTCCTTGAATTAGCATCTTCTTCATCGATATTTTTTTGTTTGTTATATAAACTCATATTGGAGGGTGAAAAAGTGTGTTAATACTAAGGAAGTCTCCCTTGTGTTGGATACTATTCCTTCACTAAAGAGAGGGAAGTTGTTTCCTAGGTGATAGTCATGGCATCTTCCATGTTACTCTTATCTTAGTTCCTTGTGAAGGATTTGCACTTGATGCTAGATTGTTTGGTAACAATGACCATCCTAGTAGTTTTTTCTTAGGTTATACCTTCATGATTAGGGATTTTATCATTAAGTATGAGTTGGGAGGTAAGACAACAAATTGTAAGGAACGTGATATAGAAGAAGGCATTCATTACAGGTTAATTACAATAATCTAAATATATGGAAAATATTATTAATATATCTTTAATAGATGAAATATATTTTATTGTTGGTGTCAATAGAATGGAATTAGGAAGTGTTACCCCCTCTCACCTAGGGGTAACTACAGGAGATCATGTCTCATGGCATATAATTAAGATAGTGACCCCGATGATGATGGTCATTATTCTCACAAATGGAAACCCATCAGCCCTTCATAAGCCTCACTCCTCAACAACACATCTCATCACACCTAATCAATATTACTCATTGGAAGAGGGTGGTACAACACCCTTATGAGGTACATAATTCCTTGTTTCATGTAAAGTGTCATAGTTAATGCATTTGGCATGTGAGTGAGCATCATGAGTTGAAGTTGGATAATGGATCATAAGCTCGAGAAGTTTTTTTTTCCTTGTTTCACCTTGGTGTTCATCATTAGTGTCCTAGTCCCGTGTTATCACTCTTGGGGAAAAAGGGTGCTTCTATGAGGCTTTGATAAGGGTAATTTTGTTGAAATATTGTAACTACAAAGAGTATTCGGGCTTTGTAAATGACCAAATCTCCTTTTGTGGATTGGTCAAACCCTAATTATATAATTCAAATTAAGAAGTTGACCCCATGCCTGATTAAAGTGGTTTTAACCACTAAGTGAAGAAGTCATCCCTACCCAATGAAGAGACACCTCCCTAGCGCCTTCCAACTAATATAAATAAAATAGGCCAATGCCTCATTTATACACTCACTCATTCCACTCAACAAGTGTGGAAGTTTGGAGATAGTTACAGTTGGGAGAAGAAGGAAGAGAGAGGCACATTGTGCGGTGTTGGATACTTTATAGTGTTTTGGTTTATTTTCTTGACATTGTATTGCTATCTATATTAAGGAAGTTTTTGCTGGGTTTTCTCTCCCATGAGGGTTTCCCATGATACATATTGTGTATCTTGTGATTGTGTTTCTCTCAATGATCCTACCTATGCCATTGTTATCTAGTAAATTGAAAAGAAACTTAATATCTTCTCTAAAACTAACATGGTTTTAGAGCTAAGCTGAAGAGAGCACCTTTTGTTGGATAAGAAAAAACGTCACTGTTTTCGTACAAGAAAATTAAGGCTTTTTATTGGAAGAGAATTTCAGCCTAAAACTCATCAAGGAAGTGCACCCTAGCCTAGTGAACTCATTGGAAGCTTGAGCACACTTTTCCAGTGGACATAATTCCCAGAAAGTGAAACCCTAGTTTTCACTGGTACCAGAATACCAGAAAACCAGGAAACTAGAACCAGTACCAGAAGTACTAGTCCAGAATTGCACAAGCTCAGTTTCAAGAGGTAAAAGTTGGATTTTCATAAAACTTATTGCACCAGACTACTTGCCTCATCCAAGTGAACCTCTTGGTAAGTTCATATCTAAATTCTGAGCACTTTCATTTTTTTTGGTCATTTTCCCAATGTCAGGTCAAGATGTCTGCAAGAACCAAGCTTGTTGAAAATTTAGAAGGTGTGGATAACTTCCATTCTTGGAAGTATAGGATTGCACTCATTCTTTAATAGAATTACCGAGCAATATTCATCAAAGAAAATGTACCAGAACCTACAGATGCTACAACTAAAGAAAAGTACCAGAAGGACATGGTTAGAGCCAAAAGAATCATTGCAGACTCTATCAAAGATCACTTGATCCCTCAAGTGGCATCTAACAACACTTCTAAATATATGTTTTATTCCCTAACAATATTGTATGAAGGAAGAAACATTAACCGTAAGATGAACTTGAGAACTCAACTCAAGAATACAAATATGCAGAAAGGAGAAACAGTTCATGAATATTTCTCTAGAATCTCTTAATTCAAGGAACAACTAGAAGAAATTGGAGATACCCTAGATGAATATGAACTCATAATGACAATTATTAATGGTCTCACAAGACCTTGGGATGCATTCATCCAAACCATTTTTTCCAAAAAGGAAAAAACTACAATTTGACAGTCTTTGGGAAGAATGTGTTCAAGAAGAAGCAAGAGTAGCTAACCGAGAAGCAGTACTATTAAGGGATGACGATCAAGCTCTATATACTCATAATAAAGGAGGAAAGAGAAGGAATCACTTCAATAAGAAGACCCACCCACATAAGGAGTCTCACTCACCAAATAAATTCATCTATAAAGAATCTCACCCTCCAAGGAGATTCCAAAAGTTTCAGAAAGGTCAAAGAAGAGAAAAGGATTTCTCATCCTACCAATGTTACCATTGTGAGAATATGGTACATATTGATAAGAATTTTCTAGCTAGAAGAGAAGAATACAATAAGAGGAACAAAAGGCACCATGCCCATACAATTGAAGATGAAGAGCCACCCACAAAGATGATTAAAGAAATGATTGAAGACTATGTCTTAATCTCTGCCCTCTCAGGATCAGTGTCACCTGGTGAGGATACATGGCTCCTAGATAGTGGTTCTTCCAAGCACATGAAAGGTTAGAGAGACGTTCTCTCTAGCCTTACAGAAAATAACTTTCCCCATAAATTTACACTTGGATATGATTACTAGTACCCTATCAAAGGAGTAGGAGAGTCCAATTATAAACTTGATTCAGAGACCCCAATGAATATGAAGGATGTACTATATGTACCAGGTTTTATGAAGAACTTGATTTCTATCTCATCCTTAGATAAGAAAGGATTCAAGGTTACATTTATATATGGTGAATTCCTCATGTGTCCTAAAGGAAAAACCATAGAAGATGCAATTGTTATTGGAACAGAAGAAGGTGGCCTCTATAAATTAAAAGGTCACTCAGATGCAGCCTTGATTCACTCCACTGAGAGTCCATGTGAAATTTGGCATAGAAGACTAGCTCACATCAACTACAAGGCCTTACCATATGTGAGCAAGGAAGTTACAGGTCTACCAAATTTCAAGGTTGATCATGAAGGTGTGTGCACAAGGAAAGAACATCAAGAATCCTTTCTTGAAGAGTGATAGTAAAGAATAAGGAGTCTTGGAGCTCATCCACTCATATTTATGTGGCCAAATTCCATCCACCTCTCTTATTGGGTATGTATACTATGTATCATTTATTGATGACTATTATCACAAGACTTGGGTTTACTTCTTGAAATCAAAAGATGAAGTGTTTGGGAAATTCAAGGAATTCAAAGCCTTTATAGAGAATATTGCTGAAAGATAAATCAAGATACTCAGGTCAGATAATGGAGTAGAATAAACCTCAAAAGAGTTTCTAATATTATGTAGAGATGTCAGGACTAAGAGTGAGCTCACCACTCCCTAAAATCCTCAACAAAATGGTGTAACAGAAAGAAAGAACTAAACTATAATGGAAGTAGTGAAGACTATGATCCATCAGCAAGATCTTCCAATGCACTTATGGGAAGAAGTAGCAAGAAAATAGTGTATGTACAAAACAAATTATCCCATAGTGCACTTGGGTTCAAAACCCCCGAAGAAATGTTCTCTGGAAAGAACCCATAAGCAACCCATCTCAAAATATTTGGTTGTCTAGTTTTTGTACACATTCCGAAAGAAAAGAGAACCAAGATGGACCCTTCAGGAAAGAAGGGAATATTTGTTGGATACTATGAGGTCTGTAAGGCCTTCAAAATTTACATTCCAGGCTGCCTTCTTATTGAGATCAACAGAGTTGTAACCTTTTATGAAGATGAAACACTCAAGCAATCAAGGATATGTCAACTTAAAGAAGTATATGAAGAAGAACTTGTAGCTCCCAGAGTTGTAGAACCAGTGAGGGAAACCATAGTTTTCCCTGATGATGAGACTCATGAAGATCATGATATGATATAATATCAAGAACCTCCCCAGATAATGATCTCTCACAAGAGAAATCCAGCTTGGGAAAGGGAACTTATTCAATATGGAGAGAAGTACGGTGCCCCCGAAGGAACCATGAGACAAGTTAAGAAACCTAATCCACTCTCCTGTTATATGGATTTGATGTGTGATCTCATAGAGAAGGAGCCTACTTTCTTTGAATAAGCCATTCAGAAGAAAGAATGGGTAGATTCCATGATAGAAGAATACCAATCCATTATAAATAATGATGTATGGGAAATAGTTCCCAGACCGAAGAGAAAATATGTGGTATCTTCCAAATGGATATACAAGATAAAACATGTTGCTGATGGAAGTATTAAAAAATATAAAACAAGGTTTGTAGCTCATGGATTTTCTCAAAAGTAATTCATTGATTATGAAGAGATGTTTTCTCCTGTATCCAGATACACTTCTATGAAAACCATCATAGCCCTTGTAGCTAAGATGAAGTGGAAGTTACACTAGATGGATGTGAAAACAACCTTCTTGAATGGTGTCATTGAAGAAGAAGTGTATATAGAAAAACCCCAAGGGTTTGAATTTGAAGACATAAAGACTCATGTCTGTAGGTTGAATAAGGCTCTGTATGGATTGAAGAAAGGTCCTAGGGCTTGGTATGGAAGAATTGGCAGTTTCATGACGTGCTTAGGATTTACCAAGAGTAAAGATGACTCTAAATTTTACTTCAATTTTATGAATGATGAGACAATTATATTGTTGTTGTATGTGGATGAATTATTCTTGACCGAAGAAGAAAATCTCATCACTAATTATACAAAGAAGCTCGTTGTAGAATTTGAGATGAAAGACCTAGGCCTAATGCACTATTTCTTAGGTCTTGAGGTTTGGCAGAGCCTAGAGAAGATCTTCCTCAACCAAGGGAAGTATGCAGTTGAAATACTAAAGAGGTTAGATATATCAAAGTGAAAATCCATGAATACACCCATGGAAACAAATTTGAAGCTCCTGGTTGATACTTCGTCAGAATTGATTGATGCTACACTATATAGACAAATCATTAGATAGTTGATGTATCTAACAAATCCCGAGGCCATATATATGTTTTGTTGTGAAAGCATTGAGTCAGTTTCTGGTAGAGCCCAGACGTGTTCACGTTGTTTCTCCAAAACATGTGATGAGATACCTTAAGGGTACATTAGAGTTTGGTCTCTACTACAATGAAGATCAAGACTTCAGACTGATTGGTTATACCAATTTAGATTGGACTGGAAGTGTTTTTGACATAAATATCACTTTAGGATGTTGTTTTAGTCTGGGTTCATCCATGACTTCATGGTAGAGTAGGAAGAAATATAGTATTTCTCTTAGCACAACAGAAGTGGAATACATTGTTGGATGTTCCACAAGTTGTGAAGCCATATGGCTACGGAAGTTGTTGATAGGTCTATTTGATCTGGAGATGGAATAAACCATTATTCTATGTGATAACCAAATATGCATAAAGATGATATAGAACCTTGTGTTCCATGACAAGTCGAAGCACATAGAAATCCAGTATCACTACATTCGTGATATGGTGCAGAGGGGATCCATAAAGGTCCAATATGTTGGCACATATGAGTAGGTTGCATATGTGTTTACCAAGATTTTGTCTCATGTAAAGTTTGATCACTTTTTATACAAGATTGGTATAGTCCGAAAGAACATCTCTTGAAAGGGGGAGTGATGTTGATGATACTATGGTATCCTGACCAATAGAGGGTAGATCAGTTAGTATTTTATATCTTAGGGGACTGATCATCCCTGGACAGATCCCGAAGGTCCAGTAAGGATGGTATGCCATAGCAGTTGTTCATGTATATGCTATATATGGTCAATAGTGGTATCTCTATTAGGATTTTTATAATCCTAGGGAATATTATGATTCCTGGGCAGATCCCGAAGGTCAGAGTACCACGTGGTAGATCCATTAGGATTTTATATCCTAGGGAATATTATAATTCCTGGGAAGTTACTTAGGGACTATCAGACTTCCACAAAATGTTGTAACACCTGCCTCATTATGTTTCCCCATGATGATGATGATGATTTATCTCCAGCCTTCGTGTTGTGATGATGTTGTAGCTCCAACCTTTGTACTGTGATGATGTTGTTGCTCTAGCCCTTGTGTTTTGATGATGATGTTGTTTTTATTGATGTTATTGATGATAATGTTTTATTATTGTTATAATAATCCATGTTGATGTATATGATGATGATGTTACTCCAACTCCATGTTGTGAATGATGATGAGAAAAAAAATTGATGATTTATAGATATGCCAGTCAGTGTTTCAGATGTTGTTGATGTCGTTTCCCTGTCTCTCTCCTGATGATGTTGTAAAATACCCTTGTTGTTAAAGGGGAGTGTTGAAATATTGTAATTGCAAAGAGTATTCTATTTATTATTGATTCATTATTGATTAGATCAAATCCCCTTTTATGGATTGATCATGTCGGGATTTGTAAATTACCAAATCCCCTTTTGTGGATTGGTCAAACCCTAATTAAATTATGCAAATTAAGAATTCATCCCTAGGCATAATTAAAGTGGGTTTAACCACTAAGTGAAGAAGTCATCCCAGCCCAGTGAAGAGACACCTCCCTAGAGCCTGCAAGATAATATAAATAAGAGAGGCCAACGCCTGATTTATACACTCACTCATTCCACTCAACAAGTGCACAAGTTTGGAGATAGCTACAGTTGGGAGAAGAAGGAAGAGAGAGGTGAATTGCTCAGTGTTGGATATTCTTTAGTTTTTTTTTTTATTGTCTTGGATATCTATATTAAGGAAGTTTTTGTTTGGTTTTCTCCCCCATGAGGGTTTCCCAGGATAAATGTTGTGTATATTTTGATTGTGTTTCTCTCAGTGATATTACCTATGCTATTGTTACCTAGTAAATTGAAAAGAAACTTAATAGCTTCTCTAAAATTAACAAATGTATCACTCCCCCCCATACTTAAAAATTTCCATAATCGAGCCTTCTGTAGTGTATTGAAATTCGATATGGTTGTTACGTGTACACCAAAAAGGCCCAAGAATCATTCTTCTATGAGAAGAAGGGAAATAATGTTGAGGTTGATATAGATTCTAAAAAAATGATAAGAAAGAAAAAATGTTATGAAATAAAGAATAATGACAGGACAATGAATGGCCAACTCAAAATCCTAAGGTCATCTTGATTTGTACTCCCTCTAATGTAAATATCCCCTAGTCCTAATGCATCGAATGCATAATCATAAGAAGGACTTAATCATGGTAAAAAATGATGAAAGAAAGAATAAATGCTTGAAACCTAAAAAGGGGACTTGCAATGCAACAAAACAATATCAAAAGGTAAGATAAGGGGTTTGGAATGAAAAAAGTACCAAGGAAAGGGTATCTCAAGAAGTAAGTGCTCCCCCTACAAAGGTTCACATGAAAATGGACCAAACATGGTGCCTTGCATGTTAATGACATCATCACCATGAAGTCATCCCAATACATTTTCATCCACCATACTTACACTTAGATGGGTCTCTCAAGAAATATCCATCTACCTAGGTATTAACACATATGATAAGTTCTCTTGATGGTTCTCCCATACCTAAACATGCAAAATCACATAAAGTCTTGAGCTAATGTGAAGTTTGAAGGGGATACCTAATGTGAATTGCTTATGTGTCTTATGTATTAAATGACGACCTACTTTGTATGCTTCTAAGGACTCTTGAACCTTGTGATTGTTGGACTTACTTGATTCTATGGATTTTATTTCTTTTGGTGCACCTGCCATGGTCCTTTGGAGGATATCCCATGCCTTTACCTAGGACATTATGCATTTTATATAGGTCATGGCACATGTGATGCAGAGCGTTGGGCCACTTGATGAATTGACCTATTCATGTACATCCTCTCAGACCTCTTGGACCTTGGATGATGGATATATGAACTTTCATTTTACATATATGGTCATGATGACACACAGATGGGTAGGAAGTCCACATCTTGGAGAGTGCACCGCATAGCTTATTGGACATTATATCGATGAAATTTCACTTGGACATGCTTGGAAACCATTCTAAGAGGTGATGCACACTCATTCCACCTTGGATGTTGACCTTTCCACCTCTGACATTGAGCATATGGATGATGACATCATGCACTATCATGCCTTCATGATGGTTGGGGCTTTGATTTCCATTGGGGAACCACTTTGATGATGAGATGGGATCCTTGACAATGAGACATGACCTTTTATGAGGAGGTTCCACTTATACCATGCTTTCACCTTTTGTATGATGACATGTTGCCTTTGGAGGCCTCCTACACCCTCTTGGAGCATGATGTTACCCACATGTGTGACCTAGGAGGGTTTATTTTCATGTGCTAGCATGTTTATCTATTGTTTTAATCTACTTGAGAGGTTGGCTCTACTTGTATCATGGATTTATTGTTGTTTTAGGGCCTATTGTGAACGTATGTGGTATGTTTTACTCATATAAAGATGCTATCACTCCATTGTGGAAAATCATAACTCATCACTTGTGAGACATCACTTTTATTATTCTCTTATCCCATATTTTTCTATGGAGTACTTGTGCACACCTTTGGAAGGATATTATTGTGGATGTTTTGTATTATTTTGATGGATGGTCTTTGATCCAAGGTTTCCTCATGCATAGTGACTTGGATAAGTAAGTCTTCTTTTTCAAGTGTTTGTTCATGGTGTATTTTGGTGATGTTCTATATTGTTAAAGTGTTGCATGTTACCTTGTATGTTGAGTTATTTTAACTAGAAACCCTAGGAGGGATTAAAACTATTTATCCCCATACCTATTTTCATTCATCTTGTTTGTTGAATCATTTAAGACCTACTTATAAAGATTAAAAGTCTTTATTCCCCTAGGGATTTATATTGGCTAGTTCAAGATCTAGGGTTTATAATGCCATAAAACTTAGGCTTTGGCCTAGTTCACTTGAATATTGAAGTTAGGATTCCAATAATAAGAATAATATGTCACCTAGGGTTTATAAGGCCATAAACCTTAGGGTTTGTCTTTTAGTTATGATCCTAGGCCTATAAGGCTTTAGCCCAGGGGTTTCAAACCTCCATATCTTCTTGGCTATCTAATAGATGGTGTTTCTTGAATCCATTTACCCAAAGGAATATAACGACACTAGTATTGATATCTTAAAGGGGTACAAAAACCTTAACTCTCTCTCTCTCACACACTCTCAAAGTGACCTAGTAATTAGATTCTTAACAAACTATCAACCTTCAAACTAGCTTAACATTTGGAAAACAAAATGAAATTATTGTTGTTGTCATAAATGGTTGCTACAACCATTAGGGATTAATTATATTGTTGAATACTAACTTAATATTGTGTTTTAAGAAGGATGAAATCATTGTTGAATGCTTGGATATTATTCCACTTTATAAGGTCTATATTTTAAGATTTTATTTACATTTTTTTGAAGGTTGGTTTCTTGTTGTTATTATAAAACATTCTTGGATGGTATAATCATTGTTTATTGTTGAAATTTTGTACAACATCCTTATCACTTTATATATAGTGTTATAAGGGGATTATTCATTTGTTATACTTGGTAATTTTCATTATATGCATTGGTAAACTTATCTTACCCATGCCAACCAATTACCTCGTCCAAACTCTTCTTAACATTTCACATTTCCTTGGACCTAGCCTATCCTTTTGAGGTGACCAATATAGGGGGCCATAGGATTTCCTAATATTGTTATAGGATCCATTGAGGTAATTAGGTAAGACTCCCTTGTGTTGGACCCATCCTTCACTAAAACGAGGGAAGTACTTTCCTAGGTGATAGTTGTTTTTACTTCCAATTGTTACACAACTTTAGCATCTTGTGAAGGATTTGCATAAGTGCAAAATTCTATGATAAAATAAAGCATTGGGAATTGGATTTGGAAACATGAGACCACCATATGTATGTTTGGAAATAGTCACAAACACATAATATTTAAACTTTCATAATGGAAGATACATCTTTCTGACAACTAAACGATTGATAGACCACACAAGGTGATTAAGGAAGTGATAGAGAACAATTGTCACAAGAAGTGTTGGTAATTCACATGAGTAAAACTCAACGAATATAGGAAATATATATAGTTAGTAGGCATTGGTTTCAATCCTATTTTGCATAGGGACTTGCTCCTACCACTAGGGAACCCATTTTGAACACTTCAAATTTTCATGGACTTCGGGATATAGTGGGAACATTTTGATTAGGGTCGGAGTGCCATCAAGATTTTGGGGACTTCCCACTAATTCCCAACTCATAATTTGATGAAACTGGAGATTTTTAAGGAACTATTCTCCTACCCCTCAACCTAATCATCCACTTTTATGCATACTTAACTACAAAGCGCTAAAACCACAAAAAACAAACTGAAAAAAGGAAAGAAAAAAAACACTGAAAATGTGGTTCTTGTTAACCCCTCGATTTTCACCCTTAAAAATATTGAGGGTTAAGAGCCATCATAGTATATTTTTGTCTAGAATTCATATATTTACCTAGATTTGAGAATTAGTGTGAGCCAGGGGTTGGTTCCCATCAGGAACAGGTACAAGAACGATGTTGTGGTGGCTTTTTCTTCAAAGACAATGTTAACATAGTTTTCCATGGATGTGAGAGATATTGCTATTTTAGTAGGGTGCCCTAATTTTTAGGAGACATTCACTGAAGAATCACGTGCCATTTTTTAGAATAAAGTATTGGTCCTTGTATGATTTCGAGCCTAATGAAACTTTTTTCAAGAATCATGCAGGCACTTTCTACTTTTAGCAAGTTGAGTTCTAGGCTTCAAATCAAGATTTTGATTTTACAACATTGATCCTAGAGACATTATGAGTCTATTGAGCCTTTTTCAGGATGACATATGAGTATTTTCTATCTTTAGCAGGTGGAGTACTAGGTCTAGCATGTCAATTTGATTACATATTTGGAATCCTCATGGAAAATCGAATTTGATGAGTATGATATCATTGACATGCAACGATATTCTATTTTTATCCATGTATATTTTTAGATATGTGACATTTGGTAGTGGTATCCTAGTTATCTTGGACATTTTTTGCGTTTTCCTATTTTTTAGGGTTGGACTACTATTTTTGGTAGTAACTATTTATAGCAGGTGTGGTTGCCTCCCAAGGTGACAAGTGGCAAATTCAAATTATGGAAAATGGAGGTATGAAAGTGTGATATGTGGCACTTGTATGGAATAATTATTAGAGAGGGTGCACTTTTCAAGAAATAAGGCAATTAACTAATTAGGAGAGCATGTGGGTGAGTTGGTACACGTGATTAAATTAATTAATTAAATTTATGTGTTTGAGTTGACTAAAGTTAAACTTTCCATTTCATACACATGATTCCTATTCCTTATGCATATTCCCTAAATATCATTTAATGCACCTCCTTTTCCCTATTTTCTAGCATTCACTATTAAATTTGGGTCATTTTGCGATGGCTCTTTCAATGCTCTTGTGATGTTATGTCGTGGATATTGTGACGAATATTGGGTCTCCAAGTGTCGCTTCACGTGCCGTGGTAAGTGCGACGAACCTGAAAAATGTTGCAAGAGAGACGAAACAAGGAAGTTGTCTCATGAGTGACAAATAAGGGATTCCGTCGCACGAGAGACAAAGAAGGATAACATTGCAAGAGTGACAAGGTAGGGAAATTGTTGCAAGCGCAATAGGGAAGGGAAATCGTCGCAAGAGCGACCAGGAATGGAAATCATTGCAAGAGCGATAAGGTAGGGAGATCATCGCAAGAGAGACAATGTAGGGAAGTCGTTGCAAGAGAGACAAGGTAGGGAGATCATCGCAAGAGCAACAAGGTAGGGAGATCGTCGCAAGAGTGACGTCTGTAAGGATTCTTGTGACAAAATAACTATACTATCAACGAAGATTTTTCGTCGATAGTATAGCTATTTTGTCGCAAGAATCCTTACAGTCATCGCTCTTGTGACGACATATATTTATTTAAAAAAAATAAAAAATTGATGCCCTTATTCATAGTATGTTGATCATTCTTTTATTGTTTGAGCGATATTTGAAGAGATCTTATTATATGTTTATGATATATGTTTCATGAATGTGAAAAGATTTATTGCATACAATTATAACCAAAAATGTACAATCTATAAAAAGGATTTTTGAGAAAAAACAATTGCCAAACATCTATAACATTCATTAATAAAAAATCACTAATAAAACACAAGTCTACTAATAAGCAATTGGGGTAAATGTAGTCAATTAAATAATCATTGAACATCTTATTTCAAACTTCCAACAATAGAACCCTAACGACATGGAGGAAAATGTTGAAATTTGGCTATAAAACAAAACAAATGAAATCAGAAACACTAAACATCTTATTTCAAACTTCCAACAATAGAACCCTAAGGAAAATGTTGGAATTTGGCTTTAAAACAAAAAATAATGAAATAAGAAAACCAAACATCTTATTTCAAACTTCCAACAATATAAACCTAACTTCATTGAGGAAAATGTTGGAGCTTGGATTTAAAACCAAAACACATGAAATGAGAAACACCAATATCATCAGATTATAAACTAGACAAATTTCTCTAGTAATAAAACGTAGGAGATTTTGCAAGGAAAAAAAAACCTTAACACGAACACACAACTTTGCACAAAGCACTGAGCCTAATATAGGCAATTGATAAACCCTATAACCCCTACATGTCTAAAAACCATGCAATCTCCAACGACATTTGTGGGTAGACAAACCTGCAATGACAACATTTGTTGGTAAATAGAAATCTTGCATCTACAATGACATTTGTTTTTTGTTTTTTTTTCTCAACCCAAAATCTAACTAAGATTTTAAAAAGGAGAAAAGAAAATTTGGACCCTGTTCAAAAGGATACTTGAAAATGAAAGCTCGCATCAAAATCCATAACTGTCGCCTTTCAAAACCTGGGATCTCCTTTTACTAGAAATCTAAATCGATAACCATCGCCTTTCAGTTCTACTCACAAACCCTTGGGGAAGGAAAAGGGTTTAACCTCTTATTTCCACCTCTATCAATTAAACCAATGAAGAACATGTTATTAGATAAAATAGAGATATACATTCTTTCTTTATTCTTAATTAATTTTTATGTTGTGGAATTGACAAAGGAAACGATGATGGAATGTGAGAATCCATCAAGCCAAATAAACTTTGTTTGAAATTCTCCTATGACCATGAAGGGTGCAATTCGTCCTCTTGTGATATTTTTATGCCACAAATCAAGTATTAAATCACTCTGGAAGTGGAATTGATATGACCTACAAGGCCAAAATGAGTTGATGTTAAGAGTGAAATAACCGCCATAGTGAGTGCATACATTCCCTCGATGACCATGTGGAAGATAACACATTCGCATTTAGTCTGCAAGTTGGATGAACACCCTTATGTGGCCATCACATGGTGGACCCTAGTTGAACCCTAAACTAGCATGAACTCATTAAATTGTTTTTGCACATTGGCATTCAGTCTAAGGACCATGTGGAATATGACACATTGACATTCAATCTACAAGTTGGATAACCACCTTTATGTCACCATCATGCAACAGACTCTAGCTGAACCCTAAACGAGCGTGAACTCTCATGTTTTTTAACGCATTGGCATATGAGGACCATGTGGGATATAACACATTATCTTTCAGTCTACAAGTTAGATAACCACCCTTGTGTCTCCATCACATGGAGAACCCTAGTTAAACCCTAAACGAGCGTGAACCCACTTTTTTTAACACATTGTGATGGCGAACCCTAGTTGAACCCTAAAGGAGCGTGAACTCTCAATTTTTTTAACACATTGGCATTCAATCTGAGTATCACCATTTTTTTTGTGACCATCAAGTGGTAAACCCTAGTCGAACCGTGAACTCTCTCTTCATGTCAAGAGGAAATGAACCCTAGTCAAACCATGAACTCTCTCTTCATGTCAAGAGGTCACCCTAGTCAAACCAACATTTGAACCAAAATATATAAAAATAATAAATCATTTGAACCAAAATATAAAAAGAATAAATCAAGAGACACATGCATATATAGAGGAAGCTTGGTAAGGGTTGATATGATGAAATATATTTATTTAAAATAAAAAAAAATGGATGCCCTTATTCATACTATTTCTATCACTTTGAAATATTCTTATGTAAACAAAAGAGTTTGAATATGGTAATAATGGTGTCTCATTATTAATAAGTTGTTTTGAAATTTGTATATTATTAGTACAACATAATATAAACTAAGGAAACTACTGAATAAAAAAATATATATAAAGGAAAAGTCTTTATATGGTAGAGACCCACTATCACTCAGATGATGTCATCATGTCTCCTAATTTAGAAGTTGCCACCATCATTACAACTACCACTAATGCATCCCAGATGGGGTGCCATGTAGAAATGGGAGGCCACGTAGCCTGGCCTAGACCCAAGCCATTAATATGGAAGGGAGGCCATCACTTCCTACCAAGAAGGGGAGGATAGCTCCCTCGTGTGAGAAATATGGCAGCCACAAGGTGTAATTGCAGTGGGGGGATCAATACAGTGGTCATTTTGGGCCTTGGATTATCACTCTCACTCAGATGAGGTTGGATCCATTTATCTCTTATGCTCCATCACCCTGACTACTCTGAGGATGAGACCTGCATCCAGTGGACTCTTATTGATATTTCCCAATGAATTATCATTCTTCCTAGCTTTTCCATGATAAGGGAAAGAGGGAAGTTGAGGCACGACCCATATTGGTATAGTCTAGCTGCCCAATAGAGGAGTGTTCCCTGTCCATTAATCAGACTTAGCGATGGGAGAAACCAAGAACACTGCCAATGGCATATGTTGAGGAGGATATTTCAGAGGAACCCATTCAGGTTCCTCTAGAATCCATCCTCTTCACAGTGCCAAATTATTGACATCCCCCCAACCATAATCGAGCAAGCACAAGAGCCCCAAATTCCATGGAAGGGGCCACATGTATAATTGAGGAGGAATTCCCAGAGGAATTCCTCCATTTGGACTCTGTGGCCTCAATTCAGAACATTGATAGCCAATTCAGAACAGTGGAAGAGTAGGTCAAGGCAGTGGAGGCTACAAACACCTTGGGCGTGGAGGTGGAGGGCCACCTGGGCCACCTAGTCTTGGCGCCTCCACCACTTACAACTCTCCCTGATTTCTTCCATGCTCCACCACCTTTCTTCCATATGGAGCAACTCGAGCTCGTCTTCAAGCTAAGGAACCAGATCATTAACCAGATACACCGAGACACCCTCATGCACCAAAGAATGACATGCTCTATGATGATTTCTAGAATGCACCTGTAGCTCAGTGTTGCCTGACCTATGAGAGGCCTTTCATGCTCCAGCCCAGGGACGACCCCTTCAACATCTCTCCGAACGACATGCCCCCAGGTGCTAATGTGTAATTTCTTTTCTACGGTCACCTTACACACTCTCATATCAACTCTTTGTACTACGATGATGCAGTTTTATAGTTCTGTCATCTTTTTTCAGTTGGTAGTTTTTCTTAGATGCATAGAATAGTTCAATAAGAATTCGAATCTGCCACCTGCTCTAGTTTCCATTTGACAGGGAAGATGGTGGATAGCCATTTTGACTAATGACATCACAGTCTGCCACCTGTTCCGATTTCCACTAATTTGGCAGAATAGGTGGCCAAATTTTGTCATGTGGCATTTCTGTACTCTAAAATCTCAGTAATAGGAAACTCCCTTTTTTATTTACAAAAAAAAAAATACCACTAATGAAAAAACTTCCATGTTGATCTTGACAAGTGATTTTATGGCCATGGAGATTCAAAAATAAAAAATAGGACTAATGGCACTTTATAATTGGCTCATAGTGAAATTCCTTACAACATAATTACTATAAAAATAATGAAACCACTAAACTACAATTATCATTTTTCACTTGCATACATCACACAAAGAAATTTTACACATTAAAAATAAAATAAAAAACTCATAGACATTATACGGAAAATTCTTGCAAATATATCCAATAAACTGATTACACACAATTTCTAAAATCTACAGTTGTGATAATACACTGTATACACAAAATTATTGCAATGTATTCAATAGAGTGATTACACACAATTTCTAAAATCTATAGTTGTGATAATGAACTAGGTTTGTGATTGTTTCTCATAACCAAATCTCCATTTTTTTGTTGAAAGAAATAGGGTAGTTGGATACAATACACCCATTAACTCATCACTACTGCATAATCCAATTCGATGTTATAAGCCTTACAATAAGTCTTTAATCCAATTTCCCCTCTAACGGTTAAAACTTTGGAAGGATGTTAGAAATTCTAGGTTGGTTTTGCATAGTAGGAGGAATGGGGAATCACCAATACTTTTTTATATAAAGGTTCCATTAGAGTATAGCGAAAATAATTCCTAGGACAATTTGCAAATTGATGCTTATGAAGGAAGTGCAATAATAACATTAACAATTACATGAGAAGATTGACCCCTTGTACCATTCAATGGAAAGCTATTAACCATTATTGGCCCATTGGCCCCTTGTGCAAAAAATGGTTATAATCTAGTTAGAAAATTCTACTTAATATGGATGCATGCCATATATTATGTGGGCCTTTGAGGACTACACTAAACATTTTTGCATTAGAACAAAATCCACTGGCCTTCAAATAAACATTAGTGCTTGATTATTTTTCATTTCTTTATATATCCATTGTTGGATTTTGCAAAGATGTGCTACAATGGTTTGAATAAATGGTAGGCAAAGCTTGTTATCACTTATGGAATTATTGTTCCACTTATTTGTCTTGCAGTTTCCACTAAGAGTTTCACTTTCTAAGACACCATATGGGTGTTGAACGAGATGACTATGAATATTTGAAATTCTTACTAAATATCATGCTAAGGTGATGCGATCAACAATAATAACTCTTGAAAAGGCAATCCAAGTGATACATTAGATTCCTCATGAAAAATAGATATTATATGTAAATAATCACCAAGAACATTGACAAATTCTGAAGGCCTTCACCTTGATTTACTAAACTAGGCTTCTTTTCAAATCCTAAGTTATAGAAATAAAATAAAAAATGGAGGTATCTCTCTCTCTTTAAAGTTATGAAAATCATGTGATACTAGCATGAATTGATATTTGTAGAGATCAGGGTGCATATTCACGAAGAGGAGTTTTTGTTTATCTCTTAAATTTTTCCAATGCTATAGAATACCAATGTCTTTCTGTCAAAATGAATTTTTAACTCATTGTATCAATGATTATTGTTGACATTTGAGTTTATATAGACAATCTAATATTGGGTATAATCTTAAAAGAGATGGGTGTTGTAAATCATTTGGTTCACATGCAATTGGAGGAATAAAAATTGAAGTAGTGAAGAGGGTAGGTGGGTGGAAGCTTACAATGTTTTGGACGAGATGGTGTCCAAGGGCTGCAATCCTAATGTTGTAACATTTACTACATTAATGGATGGTATTTGCAAGAATTAATAAACATTGAGGAGGCCAGTAGGGTTCTTGATAAAGTGGTTAAGCATGAATGTTCTTCATAATTTGTCACTTAACAACATTATTATTCATGATCTTCATAATGAAAGGAAGTTACTGTAAGAATTTCAACTTTTGATGAGATATCAAAGAGACATTGTACTCCTGATATGACCCAACAAACATATATTTATTTAAAAAAAAAATAATTGGGATAGTTTGTGCCCCTTCTAAAGGAGATAACTTAAGGGTTGATCATTCAATATAAGGTTATCTCTCTTACTATAATATCATCTTTGATGTCTTATGTGGGTGAAATAATTTTATGGATGTGTTGTTTTGTCTTTGCTGATCATTTCATATGGTTGTTACATATATATCAGATCTGTCCTTGACTGATAACACTTGTTGTTTGGTGGTTTTGTCACATCTTCTTTATCGATTTTTAAGTTCTATTTGTTACCTAGACTCCATAGTCCAAGCAAAAGGCACCAGGTCTTGCTTGTATTCTCACGTTATATCTTAAAATACAAAGAGATTACCATTATTAAAATACAAAGAAATACAAGTTGGGAACTCTTGAAACCCACAAACAAACATGCATGTAAAATTTAAATCCAAACTTGAACAATTCAATCTCTTAAATTTCACGTTTACCAATCCCTTCAAATCACTAGGATGATATCCATGGAGACACAAATTGATGCATAAATTGTATTTCAAGGCTAATAGAACTAATAGAACCAAGGAGTATTGAATCAATATATTCCAAGACTAAGAGAAGCTGAAATTATCATTAAGTGTATAATAAAATTACATTCACAGATATATACAAGCCATAGAAATAACCTTGTGTATATTATCAGATGAAAAAGTACCCATAATGTCAATGCATTGTTGGACAACTGAGAGGGGGGGGGGGGGG
>JASDQU010099704.1:383478-396774 GCA_032191745.1 Picea mariana | reverse complement strand
CTAGCACCAACTAGAAGGAATCACCAACTCCCTAGTTTCTCTATGACGCAAACCTCCCCGACCCTCGGGCCAAAGTCCGCTCACAGGATCGTTCTTTGTTTCCTTTGAGCCGAATTGTCTCTTTCGATTCCTTGCTGGAATCTCAATTCAATCGATCCATAGGTCCTTTCAGAAGCTCCCCTATGTGAACAACATTAGGCGCGAGCTCCACCTTTCCCAAGCAACCATAACGCTATGACCAAGGGCTTAACCCCAAAGTCCTTGTCATGACTTCGCGACTTCGCAAGTTCGCAAGTTGAAGCTCTCGACTTCTCCTTTCCAATCTCGCAATAACTGAAATGTCGATACAGGTAAGGCTCCCTTATGTCAGTGCCCTCCATGCATGACTTTCGGCTAGGCTTATCACTAGCACCCCTCACTACTCACCACTTTGCGAGTTATAGCGTTGAGCTCACGTGCTCTTATCTTGCGGATTCCCGAGACACGAGAAGTCAACGAAGTGTTGACTCCTTCCACTATATGACACGTGTCTGCCTATCTATCACACAGGTCCACAACATGATTCTGCCACATGTCCCTTGTGCTCAACTTCGAACTTTGTGACTTCGCACCCCAAGCAATGCCTCCTTTGTATCCTGACACCCGAAGTGACGATATCTCGAACTCCTCGCTGTTCCCTGTCGCAACTCGTGACTTCAGGACTTCTCCTTCCAAGTCTCTCGACTCTCCAACTGTTGAACCCTGAAATAAATATTCACGAGCGATCCAATGGCCCTCGTCGGCTTGGATCCTACAGCCTATTTCTTCTGAGCTTAACTTAGAAAAAAAAACACTCGTCGTAACCCTCCTTGCTCCTCTGCAAGATCTAATGGCTCTTGGAACTTCGCGAATTCTCCATGGAGAATTCTGATCATCCAATTCCTCCTTGACAACACCTGTGAAATGAAACAGGTATCCTTTCACGAAACTTGTTTACTTGCAAACAACCTCACTACGCCTTTTTCCAACACTTCAAGGCACTAGCCCTCTTGAGCTTCTCTTCGACAACTTCGAAGACTCTATCCCTTCTGAGATTTCTCCACAACTCGTGTCTTCAAGAAGAATCCTACATGCACTCCTTGCGGCAATTCTTCAAATACTTCCAAGTATTTGAACCTCTTCGACTCTGCGCACTCCCTGTGACAGCAGTCTTTCAACAGTTTCCTCAGGCTGTAACTCTGAGACTTCACTTGGCCTATGCACTCCTTGCATGGCTCATGTTCTTAACTTGCACTTCTGCAAGAATGAGAACAATTTTATCCCTCATGAGCTTGCATAGATGAACTCTGACTTCTGTCAATGCATGCCTTGCGGACAATTTCACTGCACTCCTTGCCAAAAAACTCTTGCTCAGATAGAGAAACAATTAAAAACTCATTCCTTACTCTCCCTTTCTTCAGATTTCAGACATTAAATATGAAATCATACATTCATGCATCAAAGCAATTGCATAACAGAGAGTAAACAAGCATATATCAATCAGTATGTACAAACACAGAAAGCAAATGAACACCATGAGTCTGAACTAAAGATCTTTCTATTAATCCAGAACTTATGTACATGGGTTTTTACTCTACACAGCTCTCTGCTTCTGCTCTCCTATGCTCTCTTCGATTGATAATGTTGCTTATGTTACAATGATACAAGTGAGGTTGTCTATATCTGTTTTCCCTCTGGCTGCTAAAACTGTCTAATCTAGAATTTAATTCTACCTACTTACATTTACTAGCATAAATGCCTCTTAACCCTTTAGACGAGAGCAGGACGCTCAAGGTATGATTACAATCTACAAGTGCACCTCCACTTAATTAATTTATTTAATACCCACACATTTATTTCAAAACATTCCAAAACACTCTTGCCAATGTGTTGAAATGTGCTGGCGCTTGTCCCAACTGTCTTCCGCCTCCATACGTGCTTGTTGTTGGCAATGCTCCTGCATCATACTCCCTCGCTTGAAAATTTTCATGGGCTCCTGTCCATGAGCTCTCGCATGGTATCTCAATGCTTTTGGATCTATGCTTCATTCTCCCAGCTGGCATCTTCAACTGGATGTCCCTTCCACTTGATGTCCCTTCCACTTGACCAAGTATTCAAAATATTCCCTTCTTCTAGTCCTCTTACTAACTCTTTTGTCCAGTATGCTTTCCATCTGTGGCTTCTCTACAAATGGCATCTGTTTAGTCCACTGAACCTCTGGTTGTTCACTACCTGCTTCTGCTTCCTCAACTTTGTATGGGTACAAATATGAGACATCAAATATTGGAGAAATTCTGATCCCATCGAGTAATTCAATCTCATAAGCATTTGTCCCATATTTCTTCAAGACCTTACATGGTCTGATCTTCTTCATATTCAGTTTGTTATATGTCCCCTTCGGGAATATCTCCTTTCTCAGATGTGCCAAAATCAAATCACCAAACTCAAATAGAAGTTGTCTCCTGTGTTGATCTGCTCTGCACTTATACTCTTGGCTCGAGTTCTGCAATCGCTCCTTCACCTGGCTGTGAAGTTCCTTCATCGCTTCTATGAAATCCTTTGCACTAGCACTCCTAGCTGCATTCTGTTCTGAATATCTCAATTCTGAAACTCCTCTTGGCTATGTCCCATAAACAATTTGGAATGAACTTTGCCCTGTGCTTTTGTTGATTGAATCATTATAAGAAAATTCCGCCTGTGGCAGAATATTGTCCCACTGACTGTGGTGTTTTGTCACCAAGCTTCTCAACAAGTCTCCCAAACTTATGTTCACAACTTCTGTCTGTCCATCCATCTGAGGATGATAAGATGAACTGAATGACAAGTTTGTTCCCAAATTTTTTGATAAGGTTCTCCAGAAGTGTCCCACAAACTTGGTGTCTTGATCCGAAACTATGCTCTTTGGTAAGCTGTGAAGTCGAATGACTTCTTTGAAAAACAGATTCGCAATGTGAGTTGCGTCACTAGTTTTCTGACACGGTATGAAGTGTGCCATTTTAGAAAATCTGTCTACCACTACAAAGATCGAGTCAAACCCTCTTTGTGTTCTTGGCAGCCCTAATATGAAGTCCATGTTGATTGCATCCCACGGCCTGTCAGGTATGGGTAATGGTTGATAAAAGCTTGCATTTTGCCTCTTCCCTTTTGAATGCTGACAAATTCTACATCTATCCATGAATCTTTTGATGTCTGCTCTCATTCCTGGCCCAAAATATGACTCGTTGAACTTTGAGAACGTCTTGTCATGACCAAAATGTCCGGCCAATCCTCCACTGTGTTTATCCTTCAACAAATTCTCCCTCATGGAGCATTTTGGAATACAAAGTTGATTACCCTTAAACAACAATCCTTCCTGGATCATGTATTCTGTCCATTGACTTTTGTCCCTGAGAATTGGATTCTCAGTTGCTTCATATGCCTCCTTAAAATCTGGATCATCTCTGTACATGTCCCTAAGATCATCAAAACCCAATGTTTTGACTCTGAACTCCTGCAACAACAAACATTTCCTGCTCAAAGCATCAACAACTTTGTTAGCAGTTCTAGAAATATGCTTGGTTACAAAAGTAAAGTTTTGCATGTATTCAACCCATTCAACATGTCTTTGATTCAACTTCTCCTGTTGAGTCACAAATTGCAAAGCATTATTGTCACTGTATAAGACAAACTCCTTAGGAATCAAATAGTGTCTCCATTTCTTCAATGCCTGGATAATAGCATAAAACTCCTTGTCATACGTGGAGTATTTCACTTTCGCTTCATTAAGCTTCTCGCTGAAGTATGCTATCAGCCTATCTTCTTGGCTCAAGACTGCCCCTATTGCAAATCCACTTGCATCACATTTTACCTAAAATGTCTTTTTAAAATCCAGCAACACCAAAATTGGTTGTTCTGTGATTTTCCTTTTCAACAAATTGAAGCTTTTCGCTGCCTCTTCTATCGATTGAAAAGACTTGTGTCTCTTCTTCACTGTGTCCATCATTGGTGCACTAATTCCACTGAAATTCCTAGTGAACTTCCAGTAGAAACTAGCCAATCCATGAAAACTTCGAACCTCAAATATACTCTTCGGTGATGGCCAATTCTTAATTACCTCCACCTTATCTAGATCCATCCTCAACTTATCTACAGAAATAACAAAACCCAAATAAATGAGCTCTGTCTTCATGAATGAGGATTTCTTCATATTTATCAGCAGCTTCTCTTGCTGTAATCTCTTCATTACTATAGCCAAATATTTCAGATGCTCTGCCTCTGTTTTACTGAAAATCAGTATGTCATCAAGATACACAATGACAAATTTTTCGATGAAATCCTTCAGGACTTCATTCATCAATATCAAGAAAGTACTTGGTGCGTTCATTAAGCCAAATGGAATAACAATCCATTCATACAACCCTTCGTTAGTCTTGAAGGTTGTCTTCCATTCATCACCTTCTCTCATACGAATCTAGTGATATCCGCTTTTCAAATCAATCTTTGAAAAAAATTTGGCCCCACTCAAGCAATCCATCAAATCATCCATCCTTGGAAATGGAAATCTGTACTTGATGGTTATCTTGTTGATTTCCCTTGAGTCAGTACACATCCTCCAACCTCCATCTTTCTTTGGACTGAGCACTGTTGGAACAACACACAGACTCAAGCTTTCTCTAACCAACCCTTTGTCCATTAAATCCTGGACCTGTCTTTTGACCTCTTCATTCTCCTATGGAATCAATCTATATGATTCTTTGTTTGGTAAACTAGCTCCAAGTATGAGATCAATATGATGACTCACACTTATGATCAGTGGCAACGAACGAGGCAGTTCATCCACTACTATATCAACAAATTCCTCTAGTAACTTTTGGATTTCCTCTGGAAAATCATCCACTCTTGTGTTGGTCAAAACAATTCTAGGTTTCCACCACAATGAATTGTGGATCTTCCTTCTTATTAACCTCCTTAAGAAGTTCCTTCCCACTCATGAGAAGTATAGTGTTTTTTACTTCAGGTTTTGCCTCTTTATCCTTAATCAGAAACAACATGTGAGTTCTCCCATTCTTCTCTAAGGTGTATGTGTTCTTTCTCCCATCATGAACCACATTTCTGTCATATTGCCATGGTCTACCTAGAAATAAATGACAAACACCCATGGGAATGACATCACACAAAATCTTATCATTATATCCTCCTATCTTAAATTCAACTAAACATTGTTTAGTGACATTTACCTGATGTCCTTTTTGTAGCCATGAGACTCTGTATGGACTTGGATGTTCGATAGTCTCCAACTTCAACTTTTCTACCATCTCTCTAGAAATGAAATTATCTATGCTACCACTGTCCACGATGACTTTGCATACCCTGTCCTTGGTCTTGCAAGCAGTCCAAAAAAGACTGTTCCTTTGCACTAGATTATCCACCTCCTTCTCAGGTGTTAAGAGAACTTTTCACATCATCAACGATCTTCCACCTTCAACATCCTCTGCCTCAACATTCCGCCTCTATGCTTCGACAATGTGAGTTTCACCACCTTATTTATTTTTGTCTGGACACTCATAAGATTTATGTCCGACCTTTCCACATGTGAATCATTTCACCACTCCACCTCTTCCTCTTCCTCTACCTCTGGTACGAGGAAAAATGTTTCCATCAACATAATGACCTCTCTGTTCGGTATGCTGTACTCTCTATGAAATTCCACCTCTCTCAGTCTAAGTCTGAGGTTTCTTCCACTCTTCCTTGGGTTTCTAATTTCTATCTTGGGCAACTGATTTTCCTCTGGGATGACTTCTACCTCGACCTCTCTGACCTTGTTTTTGGCTTAGCTTCTCTTCATCTTTTAGAGCCATATAATAAGCATCTTCCATCGTTCAGATGGTCATCATGCTCATCTCATCCTGAATTTCATATCTTAGACCATTCATATATCTAACAACTTTTTCATCATCACTTTTGCGATGACCTGCCCTGATGTTCAACCTGTAGAATTCTTCAGTATATTCCTTCACTGTCATCAGTTTTTGTCTCAAATTCCACATTCTCCGAAACAGAGTAATCTGGTAATCCATGGGAATGAATTTTGCCTTCATTTTTGCGATCATCCTAAACCAACTCTTGATCTTCTTCTTGCCTTTGCAGCGTTTGTGAGCTTGTAGCTCATCCCACCACAATGCTGCATGTCCTTTCAATCTTGTGACATCATGTTTGACCTTTTTGTCTTCCTCGACATCTTCATAGTGAAAATATGTTTCCAAAGCTCTAATCTAGTCTAGAATCTCTTCAGCATCCAAGTTTCCTTCATATACTGGAATGTCCATCTTTTCTCTAGCACCCATTCTTGCAATAGCCCTAATCAGGTGTTCGTTTGCTGCATCTTCTGATGTGACTTCTTCTCCTTCATGTCCAATTTCATCTTCACTTTTACAATCACTGACATCTCCAACACCGGCTATGCGCCTCTGTGCTCTCTCCATGTACTCAAGTCTGGCATGTATGTCACGTATCTCTCTTTCCATGGCTGGATTTGGCACCTACCTACCCCTTCCTCTTGGCATTTCCCTTTCCTCTGGCAGATCAGGTGTTTTCTTGTCCCTTCTTCTCGGTGGCATGGCTGAGATTTTCTTTCTTGCTTTCCCTGTCTAAAGTATACAAACAGAGTCAATCTCTGATATCAAAACTGACACAAACCTCCCAGACCCTCAGGCCAAAGTCCGCTCACAGGATCGTTCTTTGTCTCCTTTGAGCCGAATCGGCTCTTTCGATTCCTTGCTGGAATCTCAATTCAATCGATCCACAGGTCCTTTCGGAAGCTCCCCTGCACGAAAAGCACTAGGTGCGAGCTCCACCTTTCCCAAGTGACCATAGCGCTATGACCAAGGGATTAACCCCAAAGTCTTTGTCACGACTTCACCACTTCGCAAGTTCACAAGTTGAAGCTCTCGACTTCTCCTTTCCAATCTCGCGATACCTGAAATGCAGATACGGGTAAGCCTCCCTTATGTCAGCACCCATTACGCATGACCGTCGATTAGGCTTATCACTAGTACCCCTTGCTACTCACCACTTTGTGAGTTGTAGCGTCGAGCTCACGTGCTCTTATATTGTGAATTCTCGAGACGCGATAAGTCAACGGAGTGTTGAATCCTTCCACTATATGAAGCATGTCTTCCTATCTATCACACGGGCCCACAACGTGATTATGCCATGTGTCCCTCATGCTCAACTTCGCATTTCATGACTTCGCACCCCAAGTGATGCCTCCTTTGTATCCCGACACCTGAAGTGCCGAGATCCCGAACTCCTCGCTGCTCCCTGTCGCAACTCGCGACTTCGAGACTTCTCCTTCCAAGTCTCTCGACTCTCCAATTGCCGAACCCTGAAATAAATATTCACAAGTGATCCAACGGCCCTCATCAGCTTGGATCCTAAGACCCTATTTCTTCTGAGCTTAAATTAAAAAAAAAAAATACTCGTCGTAACCCTCCTTGCTCCTCTGCAAGATTTGACGGCTCTCGAAACTTTGCGAATTCTCCACGGAGAATTCTGATCATCCGATTCCTCCTTGAAAACTCCTACGAAATGGAATAGGTATCCTTTAGCGAAACTTGTTTACTTGCAAACAACATCACTGTGCCTTCTTCCAACACTTCAAGGCACTAGCCCTCTTGATATTCTCTTCAACAACTTCGAAGACTCTATCCCTTCTGAGCTTTCTCCACAACTCGTGTCTTCAAGAAGACTCTTGCATGCACTCCTTGCGGCAATTCTTCAAATACTTCCAATTATTTGAACCTCTTCAACTCTACGCACTCCCTGCGACAACAATCTTTCAACAGTTTCCTCAGGCTGTAACTCTGAGACTTCACTCGGCCTATGCACTCCTTGCACAGATCCTGTACTTAGCATGCACTTCTGCGAGAATGAGAACAATTTTATCCCTCATGAGCTTCCAGAGATGAACTCTAACTTTTGTCAATGCATGCCTTGTAGAAAATTTCACTGCACTCCTTGCAGGAAAACTCTTGCTCAGATAGAGAAAAAATTGAAACTCATTCCTTACTCTCCCTTTCTTCATATTTCAGACATTAAATATGAAATCATACATTCATGCATCAAAGAAAATGCATAACAGAGAGTAAACAAGCATATATCAATCAACATGTACAAACACAGAAAGTAATTGAACACCATGAGTCTGAACTAAAGATCTTTTTATTAATCCAGAACTTCTGTACATGGGTTTATACTCTACACAGCTCTCTTCTTTTGCTCTCCTATGCTCTCTTTGATTGATAATGTTTCTTATGTTACAATGAGACAAGTGAGGTTGTATATATCCATTTTCCCTCTGGCTCCTAAAACTGTCTAATCTAGAATTTAATTCTACCTACTTACATTTACTAGCATAAATGCCTCTTAACCCTTCAGACAAGAGCAGGATGCTCAAGGAATGATTACAATCTACAAGTGCGCCTCCACTTAATTAATTTATTTAATACCTGGACATTTATTTCAAAACATTCCAAAACACTCTTGCCAACATGTTGAAATGTGCTGGCGCTTGTCGCAGCTGTCTTCTGACTCCGTACATGCTTGTTGTTGGCGATGCTCCTGCATTACTCTAGCACCAACTAGAAGGAAGCTACAACTCCCTGTGTTCAAGCACCCACTTGAACCTTTGAGGACAAAATTCCTCCCTAGCACCTCCCTACTACCCAGTTTTATAAATCTTTGCTACTGAAACTCATTACAGTGATATAATGTTCAACAATGGCTTACCAGATTCATCACTATTCTGCTGCATTTCATTGCTCTGTCTGCCTCATTGCCTTCTTGCAAAAATTACTTGTGCTATCTGTTCTTCTTCCTTTTATGCTCTGTGCGCCATGTCCATTCACTGCACAGTTCCTCTTCTATTCAATTCAGCTGCTGCACTCCCCTCCTTCTTCATGCATGAATCACCTTCAACAACGACAATCACAATTACACCAACAACCAATGCAACTCTTCTCTGTATTGTGTACTTATAGCTTATGTGTTACTTGTGCATGCAATGCACGCGGTCCCTCTGCCTACTCACACCACATTCATCTCCTCCACATGTCAAGTGTTTTTTCTGATCATCACGGTAACCCTTCAACTTCTCTGGCGGTTTGCCCACGCGTTCAACATCACTGGATGTCATGCTGAGATTCCTCAGCCTCTCTGGCAGTCGAGACTCTTCGTCTTCTTTGGCGATCA
The DNA here is from genome assembly GCA_032191745.1 of Picea mariana. Taxonomy (NCBI): domain Eukaryota; kingdom Viridiplantae; phylum Streptophyta; class Pinopsida; order Pinales; family Pinaceae; genus Picea; species Picea mariana. The sequence goes on along the minus strand of JASDQU010099704.1, from coordinate 387,528 downwards.
CACTCAGTCTTCTTTGAGTCCTCTGACAGAGATCATCATTTGTTTTAGTTGTTACATCGAGAAGCGCAAAAGTAGCCCTTCAATCTTGTTCAACTTCACCTGAACCGTTGGATTAAGAATAAAGAATCTTGTGCCTGTTTCACCATTTCATAATTCGACATTTTGGGATCCCTATGGTGAAGATTACACCTCTATATTTTTCCTCCATCTTCCATCGATGTGCCCAATGGCTGTGACCATGCGCTTATGCATANAGAGATCATCATTTGTTTTAGTTGTTACATCGAGAAGCGCAAAAGTAGCCCTTCAATCTTGTTCAACTTCACCTGAACCGTTGGATTAAGAATAAAGAATCTTGTGCCTGTTTCACCATTTCATAATTCGACATTTTGGGATCCCTATGGTGAAGATTACACCTCTAGATTTTTCCTCCATCTTCCATCGATGTGCCCAATGGCTGTGACCATGCGCTTATGCATAAAGTGCTTTTGCAATTTCACATTTTGTGAATCTGGAGATGAGGCATCTTGACTATCCAAGTTGTGATCCCTGAAACCCCGAAATGGAGCTTATTTGAATTGACTCCTTCCCTTCTCATGACCACCGATGGTGACCATAGGATGTGCCAAAAGACGCTTCATATTTTGTGAGTTTCCACACCATGCTTCGTTGACTCCAAGTCAGTGAAATTCCAATCACTTCCACTTGTCCTATGATTCGACAATTCAGATCTGATCTTGATTCAACAACTCAGATCATATTGCAATTTTGGCATTCTTGTGGTTATGTTTCTTGCCTCTCGAAATCACGATTTGCGAAACTCTGAAATGGATTTGGATCAACGGTCCAGATCACACCTTGATCTGACGGCTACGATTAAATCGCAATTTCGCATATCGTTATTCCTAAGATGGAGGTTCTCGTCACTCCAAGTCACGATAGGTGAAGCTCCGAGATGGAGCTCAGATCAATGGTCCACGTTCTTGGTGATCCGACGGTCCTGATCTTTTCACGATCTCGCATATCACTTTTCCTTAGATGGAGATTCTCGTCACTCCAAATCGTGATAGGCGAGACTCTGAGATGGAGCTCAGATCAACAGTCCTCATTCTTGGTGATTTGATGTTCCTGATCTTTTCATGATCTCGCATCTCGCTGGTCCTTCGATGGAGATTCTCATCACTCCAAGTCACGATAGGTGAGACTCCGAGATGGATCTCAGATCAATGGTCCTCGTTCTTGGTGATCTAATAGTCCTGATCTTTTCATGATCTCGCATCTTGCTAATCCTTAGATGGAGATTCTCATCACTCCAAGTCGCGATTCATGAAACTCTAAAATGGAGTCTTTGACTGGCTCTGATCTTTCACCATGCGTCCTCTTGATCCAACGGTCCACGACTATCCTTTCTGACGTGGTCTGCCATATTCACCTACTGGATCTGATGGCCCAGATCATACCTTGATCCAATGGCTAGGATCATTTTTCCATTTCACATTTCGCCACTTCTATGGTGAAGTGTTTCGACACTTCAACTCCACTTCGTGATTTCCCCACTTCGCGATTTCGCCACTTCGGTGGTGAAGTGTTTCAACACTTCAACTCCCAGTATCCGAAATTCTAAAATGGAGTTTACTCTTCCATTATCACTATGCTGCTGATCATGCTGATCTTTGCCATTGTTGTTCTTGCCATCAATGAAAAGCTTACTCCCAATTGTAAACCTTCCAACAATCTCCCCCTTTGGCATTGATGGAAACCCTGAATGACTGCGTTAATCTGTTTGGACCTCCAACTGTAGCATCTGATCCAGACAACTCCTTTTCTCCCCCTTTGACATCAATGTCAAAGAAAACACGCTCCCCCTGAGCTGTTGTAGTAATTTTACGAGGTATCATATATGCAATCAATACAAGACTCCCCCTAACAGGATGGACTCTCTTAGATTTGAGACAGGATGACACCCATCTTTTGTCTGAGATATTCAAATGGTGTCTTGGCTAGAGGTTTAGTAAACATGTCTGCAATTTGTTATGTAGTGGGAATGTAATTGACCTGAAAAATCTGATTGGTGACCTGCTCTCTCAGAAAATGATATTTTATGGGAATATGCTTTTTCTTGGAGTGGAATACAAGATTTTTAGACACACTGATGGCACTAGTGTTATCACAATGAATTGGGATCGGTGCAGTGTATTTTACCTCCAAATATGCAAGTGTCTGAATCATCCATAATACCTGAGTGCAACAGGTAGAAACAACAATGTACTCTACCTCTGTGGTTGATAAAGAAATGGAACCTTGCTTTTTACTAAGCCAGGCTACTAAGGAGTCACCCAGGAAGAATGCTCCTCCACTGGTGTTTTTTCTCTCATCAACACAATTTGCCCAATCTGCATCTGAATAAGCAGTCAGCTGAAGATTTTGATTTTTGGGATACCACAGAGCATAATTCATTGTTTTTTTCAAATACCTGAATATCCTTTTGACAGCTTGCAAATGACTCTGTTTAGGTGCAACCTGATATCTTCCTACCATTCCTACAACATGCATTATGTCTGGGTGAGATGTTGTGATGTACAACAGGCTTCCTATCATTGATCGATATGAGCTTTGATCAACATCAGGTGAATCATCATCCTTGCTTAATTTACATCCAGTTACCATAGGTGTACCCACAGGTTTAGAATCTTCCATTTGAAACCTTTTCAACATTTATGTTAGATATTTTTCTTGAGAAATGAACATCCCTTTGGGCCTCTGAGTAATTTGCAGACCAAGAAAAAATGACAGTTCTCCTATCATAGACATTTCAAATTCAAACTCCATGGCAGAAGCAAACCATTGTACCAATGAATCCTTATTACATCCAAAGATGATGTCATCTACATAGACCATTACGATGAGCAAATTATTATCCTCTGTTTTAATATACATATTGCTGTCAGTTGTTCCTCTCTTGAACCCTTTGTCTTTGAGATACGTATCCAGTCTATGATACCAGGCTCGAGGGGCTTGTTTTAAACCATATAAATCTTTCTTCAGCTTGCATACTAATTTAGGGTTATCAGATAGTTTTAAACCCTCTGGTTGTTCCATATAGACTTCTTCACTTAAATCTCCATTTAGAAAGGCTGACTTGACATCCATTTGGTAGACTTTAAACCTTTTATGACAAGCATAGGCAAGAAACATTTTGATAGCTTCTAATCTTGCTACAGGAGCAAATGTTTCACCAAAATCCATTCCTTCTATTTGACCATAGCCTTTACAGACTAACCTTTCTTTGTTCATGATAACTTGTCCTTGCTCATTCAACTTATTCTTAAAGATCCATTTGGAGCCAATGACATTTTTACCTTCAGGTATTTGAACTATCTCCCATGTATTGTTTTTCTCAATCTGATCAAGTTCATCATTCATTTCTTTAACCCAATGATCATCTTTGCTGGCTTCATTGAAATTCTTGGGTTCCAGCATGGATATGAAAGCTGTATGAGATTGTTCGGTGATTTTTATTAGCTTTCTCCTGGTTTGTACACCTTTGTATTTTTCTCCAATTATCTGACTTACATGATGATTCTGGAGGAGGAATTTGAAGTTAACTACTGATTTGAGTCTGTCTGAGTGTCTGAGTCTTCATCTGATTCAGAGTCTTCATTTTCTGATTCTTGGACCTGTTCATCTTTAGCTTTAACTGTGTCTTCTATAGAAGACTCATTATTGTACACCTCTCTTGCTAGGATTCCTTCATCAATTTTTACATCAATACAGTCAACCATTTTATGCAGCCTCTTATTATAGCATCTATATCCTTTACTATTTGTAGCATACCCTAAGAAGATACCTTCATCAGCCCTGCCATCATATTTGCTGAGGTTCTCATCATTACTCTTTATGTAGCATTTACTCCCAAAGACTCTGAAGTGTTTGATTGAGGCAGGTCTTCCAAACCATAATTCATAAGGTGTCTTGTCACTTTGTGGTCTGAGGTGGGCTTTGTTAAGCACATGGACTGCTGTGTGTATTGCTTCTACCCAATAGGTTTGA
>JASDQU010099704.1:357868-383428 GCA_032191745.1 Picea mariana | reverse complement strand
TTACATCCAAAGATGATGTCATCTACATAGACCATTACGATGAGCAAATTATTATCCTTTGTTTTAATATATAGATTGTTGTCAGTTGTTCCTCTCTTGAACCCTTTGTCTTTGAGATACGTATCCAGTTTGTGATACTAGGCTCGAGGGGCCTATTTTAAACCATATAAAGCTTTCTTTATCTTGCATACTAAGTCAGGGTTGTCAGACAGTTTGAAACCCTCTGGTTGTTCCATATAGACTTCTTCTCTTAAATCTCCATTTAGAAAGGCTGACTTGACATCCATTTGGTAGACTTTAAACCTTTTATGACAAGCATAGGCAAGAAACATTCTGATATCTTCTAATCTTGCTATGGGCACAAATGTTTCACCAAAATCCAGTCCTTCTATCTGAGAATAGCCTTTACAGACTAACCTAGCTTTGTTCCTGATAACTTGTCCTTGCTCATTCAATTTATTCTTAAAGATCCATTTGGAGCCAATGACGTTTCTACCTTCAAGTCTTTGAACCATATCCCACATATTGTTTTTCTCAATCTGATCAAGTTCATCATTCATTGCTTTAACCCAGTGATCATCTTTGTTGGCTTCATTGAAATTCTTGGGTTCCAACATGGATATGAGAGCTATATGAGATTTTTTGGTGGTTTTGATTAGCTTTCTCCTAGTTTGTACACCTTTGTCTTTTTATCCAATTATCTGACTTGCAGGATGATTCTTTTGAATGATTCTGGAGGAGGAATTTGTAGTTGACTGTTGATTTGAGTATGTCTAAGTGTTTGAGTCTTCATCTGATTCAGAGTCTTCATTTTCTGATTCTTGGACCTGTTCATCTTTAACTTTAGCTGTGTATTCTGTAGAAGACTCATTACTATATACCTCTCTTGCTGGGATTCCTTCATCAATTTTTACATAAATACAGTCAACCATTTTATGCAGCCTTTTATTCTGGCATCTATATCCTTTACTGTTTGTAGCATACCCTAAGAATACCTTCATCATCCCTATCATCATATTTGTCTAGGTTCTCATCATTATTCTTTATGTAGCATTTACTCCCAAAGACTTTGAAGTGTTTGATTGAGGCAGGTCTTCCAAGCCATATTTCATAAGGTGTCTTGTCACTTTTTGGTCTGAGGTGGGATTTGTTAATCACATGGACTACTGTGTGTATTGCTTCTACCTAGTAGGTTTGACCAACATTCTTCTCATTCATCATTGACCTAGCCATTTCCTGCACTGTTCTATTTTTCCTCTCAACAACTCCATTTTGTTGTGGAGTTCTTGGGATTTTGTATTCTCTCTTGATCCCATGTTCATTGCAGAATTCCTTGAAGTCTCTTGAAATAAACTCTCCTCCCCGATCTGATCTTACTGCCTTTAACCTCTTTCCTATTTGAGTCTCTGTTAAATCCTTAAATATTTTAAACTTCTCAAATGCTTCAGCTTTTTCTTTGAGAAAGGAAACCCAAGTAAGTCTGGAGTAATCATCGATAATCAACATGAAGTAGTTTTATTTCCATGTGACTTCTTATCTTGATGGTCCACATAAATCCACATGAACTAGTTGGAGTGGTTTCTTTATTGAGGTAAAGCTCTTGGACTTAAATTGTGTCCTGTTGCTTCCCTACTTGACAAGGTTTACACATTGAATCTTGGGGCCTTAAATATCTCGGAAGATCTTTTACTGCCTCGAGGTTTTTGATTTTGATTAAGTGGTCAAAGTTTAGATGTCCAAGTATCCTATGCCATAACCATCTTTCATCATGTTTGCTTAGATGAAATTCTTCTCTATTTTCTTTCAGCACATATACATTATTTTATGTCCTTATGCCTTTGGCCACAACTTGTCCTGAGTTTATAAACTTTATCTTGCAGTCCTTGGACGTGAACAACACTTCACATCTTCTGTCACACATTTGACTTACACTGAGAATATTATGTTTCAGCCCATCCACAAGTAGAACATCTTGGGCTTTTCCTTTTCCATTACTTAAGCTCACCATCCCTTTGCCCTTTATTTTCCCTGGAGCATCATTTCCAAAGGTTACGTTTCCTGATTTTCTTTCACTTAAAGATAGAAACTTTCCTTTGTCTCCCGTCATGTGTTTGGAGCATCCACTATCTATATACCAAGGGTTTGTTTTTCTTTGAGTGGACAACACTAATCCACACTTGTCACTTTCCTTCTTCTTCCAAAACTTGACATTTTCAGCAAGAGATTTTGAATTTGGTTCATATTACCTTAAACGAAAGTCAGTAGATTTGTGTCCATAGTTATGACAGATGTAGAATTCAATCTCATTGTTCAATAGGTCAAACTTATTGGTGCAGCGTTGTCTACTCATTGACTATTGATTATTTCTTGACCTCTTTAGTTGCATGTCCCTGGACTTAATTTGGAAATTGGCAATCAGTGAAGGTTTGTTACTTGGCTGCATCATTCTTTGTTGTGGAAAGTATTTATTTCTTTGTAATCTTAATTGCTCATGTCTAAGTCTTAAGGAACAATTCACAACTTTGTGATCAAAGTTAGCACAGTAAAAACAATATCCATAGAACAATTCTTTGTACCTGGAAAATGGTTGTCTTCTTTGAGGGAATCGATTTCTTCCAGAATAATGACGTCATTCAACAGTGAGCACATTACTTCTTTGTTCTATAGATTCAGATATGGTATCTTTTTCTTTACTCGACCTGGGTGGCTGATTGTCTTCCTTTGTTTCTGCAGGATTGTTATTATCATTGGTTGTACTTTTGACAAACTTGATAGGTTCTTCATTTCCCGGCTTACCACTGCTTGATCCTTCTTCATACCCCAAGCCAGTTTTCATCTTTGGATTCCTTTTCTTATTTAGAATGGTGGCCAATCCTTCTGAGGCTTTGATACTTGACAGATTCTGAATATACAAGGCTTGAAACTTCTCCATTTCTTTCCTCGTTTTCACTACTTCTTGTTCTAATGCTTCACATCTTGCCTTATTTTCTGATAGCTGTTGTTTCAGAGTCTCTTCGTTTTTCTTTGCCTCTTCCAATTCTAATTTTAGTAGGACAAGGTCTTCATCAGGTTCTTTACTATATTTCTTGAACTATATCAACAATTGTTTTTTCTATCTGTTCTTGATTCTTAGTCTGTCAATTTCTTCCAATGCACTGATCAATTCTCCTTCCATGTCAACCACAACTTCTTCTTCATCACTTCCTGTGCTTTTATTATCATAATCCTCTTTGGCCATAAGCATGAATTCATTTAGTTTATCTTCAATAGAGCATTCATTTTCTTCATCATCTGAAGGATCATCATCATTGTTTACGCACAGACTTTTCTTCTTAAAGTTTTTCTCTTTAAAGAAATTTTCATGTTTGTACTTCTCCTCATCATCACATGTATGATCCTTTCCTTTGTGGGGACATTTATTTTCAAAATGACCTATCCTACCACAGTTGAAACATTTGAAAGTTAGTTTACCTTTGTATTTCCCTGATCCCTTCTTCAGTCTCTTCACAAATTTTTCTTCAATTTCATCGGGCTCAGAATCCTCATTCTTGTCTATTTTAAATTATGCTTCTCTGGAGGTAGGTTTATCTTTAACTATTCTCATTTCATATGCAGTCAATGTTCCTAGCAGTTGATCAAACCCCAAGGTTTTTAGATAATTAAGTTTTTATATAGTAGAGACCATCGGGTTGAACCTATCTGGGAGAGATCTCAAGATTTTCTGAACTAAAAAAGGTTCATCAATTGTTTCACCAAATGCCTTCATTGCATTTACCATTTCTTCTACTCTTAGAAAGTATTTTCAAACAGTTTCATCTTCCTTCATCTTCATCTGTTCAAACTGTACTCTATAGGTTTGAAGCTTTGCATCCTTTACTTTCTCATTACCCTCATAGCTGCTACTGAGTTTGTCCCACATTTCTTGGCAGTTCCTAGGTGCATAACTTTTACAAATTCTACTTCTACAAGCCCACTCAAGATACCATTCATAGCCTTAGCATTGAAGATAAATTCTACTTTGTCATCCTTATTAGCTAGCACAACTGGCTTTACATAACTAGTATCTACCACATCCCAGACATCTGCACCTAACGACATTATGTAGGTTCTCATTCTAACTTTCTAGAAGGCTCTNTAGGCACTCAATGATAATCACAATAATGCAGGGAAATGAACAATGGCACATTCAACATCAGTTACATATATGAGAAACACAGAGACATATATTTCCCAAGGAAACCCATACAAGGTAAAAACCTCTTCTTCTATATATGATAAGTATTATTTACATTCTTTACATTATCATACATTTGAGCACCAACTCATTCTGAGGCTACAACCTCTGTTTTGCAAGCTACAACTTGCTGAGAGAACTAACTCTCTATTTTTCTTTAGCACCCACTAGAAAGAAGCACCAACTCCCTGGTTTCTCTAGAACCAACTAGAAGGAAGCACCAGCTCCCTGGTTTCTCTAGTACCAACAAGAAGGAAGCACCAACTCCCTATGTTCAAGTCCCCACTTGAACCTCTGAGGACACCATTCCTCCCTAGCACCTCCCAACCTCCTTGAATTATGAATATGAAATATTGAAACCTATTACAATGATATAGTGTTCAAAAACAGCTTACCAGTCTCATCACTGTTCTGCAAGATTTTGCTACTTAGACTTCCTCGCTGTCTTCCAGCATGCATCCACTACCCATTCTGTTCTTATACTTTTATGCTCTATGCGCCATGTCCATTCACTGCACAGTTCTTCTTATGTTCTTTTTAGTTTCTGCACTCTAATCCTTCTTGATGTATGAATCACCTTCAACGACATCCACAACAATCCCAACAACAAAAACAACCCCATCTCTTCTCTGTACTGTGTATTTATAGCTTTTGCGCACCTTGTGAATGCAATGCACACAATACCTCTGCATACTCACACTGTGCCGATATCCTCCACAACTCGAGTGCTCTGTCTGATCATCATCGTGACTCTTAAGCTTCTCTGGTCATTTTACTACTCGTTCAGCATCATTGTATGTTATGCTGAGATTTCTCAACCTCTCTGGTAGTTGAGACTCTTCGTCTTCTCTGTGACAGTTGAGCTCACCTTCTCTGTTCCAATTACAAGGTTCAAATGCTCATCCAGCTGTCAATCGCCTCCAAGAGCATCTTCATCCCTCTTGAAGATTCCCAAAGACTCGTCATCTCCTCTGTCAATCACTCCGAAGTGTCTTCGAGTCCTCTGGAAGAAACCATCAGTGGCTTTTGGCAGTTACACTGAGATGTGCAACATTATCCCTCCGATCTCCTTTAGTTTCATATGCACCGTTCGATTGGATATAATTTATGCGTTTCGCACTTTCGCAATTCAGAGATTCTGCGATGAGGCATATTAACTCTTCATGTTGCGAGCTCCGAAAAGGAGCTTGGCTTCTCTAGCTCACTCCTCTATGTGACCACAGGTAGTGACCACTGGTTATAGCGATATTTCACCTTTTCAGTATTTTGACATTCATATGATCCCGTGTCTTGACACTCCCAGAAACGATCCCTGAAATTTCGAGGTGGAGCTTATCTGCACTAAGTCCTTCCTCCATGTGACCACACACGGTGACCATCAACTATGCTATAAGTCATTGCGAACTTATGGTCTTCATCGACCTTGATCGATGGTCCACAATCTCAATGAATCAATGGTCTAGATATTTTCGTGATCTTGCATATCGTTGTTCCTTAGATGGAGGCTCTTGTCACTCCAAGTCGCAATACACGAAGCTCTGAGATGGAGCTTAGATCAACGGTCCAGAGCCCTTGGTGATATGATGGACCAGATCTTATCGTGAGTTCACATCTCGTGATTCCTACAATGGATGTTCTCGTCACTCCAAGTAGCGATGCGCGAAACTCCAAGATGGAGTCAGATCAACGGTCAAGATCAAACCTCGATTTGATGGCTGGGATTGTTTCACAGTTTTGGCAAGTTGGATGACTCTTGGAATTATCCTCCTTGTAGCTTCACCATATATAACAGTTATTGAGCTTTCGTAGATACCCCCCATCCTATGACCCAGATCTTCTCACGATTTCGCCACTTCGCGATTTCGTCCACCTTCGTGATTTCGCTGCTTCACGATTTCGTCCACCTTGTGATTTCGTCACTTCGCGATTTTGTTGTTCTTGCCATCGCTGATCTTTTTCATCATTGATCTTTTCCATCGCTATTCTTGCCATCAATGACAATCTTACTCCCAACTATAAACCTTCCAACAGAGACAAGAAATATTCAATAGAATAATCCTCTGGTGAGGAAATTGACAACTCCAAGGGATCTTGTAAGAGAAAAAATACTTAACATTCCTAGAGGAAAAGAAAGAAGAGGAAACATTCCAAGATCCATGACCCTGAATAGTTTAAGAAATCCAAACCACCCACATTCGATGGATAAATTAAATAATGGGAAGAAGCTGAAGTTTGGTTACTTGGATTGAAGAATTACTTTAGAGTCCATGACTACTCTGAAAACTTAAATGCTCGAATATCCATTTTCAAACTGAATGGAAAGGCCCCCATTTGGTGGGAGGACCTTAGGAATGTGAAAGGAATCCATGAGAAGGACTTCTCATGAAAACAATTTGAGAAATACTTCAATAAGAAGTATATGTCAAAGAAATCCTTTGATGGGAAGAAAAAGGAGTTCTACGAGCTCAAGCTAGGACAATTCACAATAGATGAATATATCAACAAATTTCTTGAGTCGATGAGGTATGTACCCTACATAAAGGATGAAAAGGTAAAGATTCAACAATTCATTAGTGGACTACCTCGTTCCTTCTAGAACATAATTGAATTTGATGAGCCAAAGACCTTAGAAGACACTATCTGGAAGGAAAGGTATTGCTATGAGAAATTCAAGAATAAGACATAACCTCATGAGGACTAGAAGAATAAAAGTAATTCAGTATTCAGGAAGAATGGGTTCAAATCCTCACAATTTAAGAACCATGGGAAAAGTTCTAAGATGAGCCTTCCTACTAGAATTGTATATCAAGATAATCTTCCATCTCATAGTGGTAATAAACCCTTTGGATCAGCCCCAAGTAAGAATCATAACACAAAGAGAGAGCCTTTGAAATGTTGGGGTTGTGGAGAAGAACATATGTTGAGGGACTGTCCACATAGGCAAGAAAACAATATGAGGATCTATAGTGTCCAAGAGGCTACCAGAGTCAATGATGTGGGTAGGAGCATGCCACAAATATATGCAAACTTAGATAATAGACAAGTTGACCACCAAGCTTCAGTGGTGGAGATGGAAGGTATGATTTCCAACCAATTAGTTTCCATTTTAGTTGACCCTAGTTCTAATCTTAGTTATGTTTCCCCTCAAACTGTTGAGAAATGTAAATTGCAGCAAGTAAAACATGCTAAATCATGGCTGGTACAACTTGCCACTAGGACCAAAATAAAGGTAACATAGGTCATCCCAGAATGCTAATTGATTATGAATGGCTTACCCACCTAAGCCACCTTAAACATGCTCCCTTTAGGATCTTCTAATCTGTTGATTGGAATGGATTGGTTGGTTTCCCATAAAACCAAGTTGGATTGTTACAATAAAACTTTGGAGTGTGAAGATGTAGGAGGGAGAAACATGACCCTACAAGGAATCCAAAATCCTATCTCAGTGAGATAGACATTAGCCTTTCAAGTGAAGAAGTATTACAGAAAAGGATGCCCTTTGTATGCAATACAAGTGCTGAACTTTGTTGAGGCCAATAAACCAATCCTAGAGGACCACCCCCTATTAAGAGAGTATAAAGATGTTTTTTTAGAACAGGTACCAGGCCTACCTCTAAGAAGAGATATTGACTTTTCAATATAGCCTGTACTGGGAGCAGTGCCACTATCTACAATGCCCTATATAATGAGTACACTCAAGATAGTTGAGCTCAAAATATAGCTAAAGGAGATGTTGGAAAAAGGATACATTCATCCTACTATTTCCCCATGGGGAGCACCAACCTTGTTTGTGAAAAAGAAGGATGGCACCTGCATGTTGTGCATAAACTATAGATAACTCAATAAGCTGACCATTAAGAATAAGTATCCCTTTCGAAGGATCCATGACTTGTTTGACCAATTAAGGGGTGCTACAATTTTCTCCAAGATTGACTTGAGGTCTAGATACCATCAAGTACAAATTAAGGATGAATACATCCAAAAATCAACATTTATTACGAGATATGGACAATATGAATTTGTGGTGGTTCCATTTAGGCTTACCAATGCACCAACCACTTTTATGTGCTTAATTAATAATGTACTGAGTAAGTTCCTGAATAAATTTGTGTAGGTCTTCATGGATGAAATCCTAATCTACTCTAAGAATAGGGAATATCATGAAGAACATCTCAAGTTAGTGCTTCAAGTGATAAGAGAACATCAATTTTATGCTAAGTTTACTAAGTGTGACTTTTTCCAGAAACAAGTCCATTACTTGAGCCATGTTATTTCTAAAGAAGGATTGGAAGTTGATCCCGATGATATCAAATCCATTATGGATCGACCTACCCAAAAGGATGTATTTGATATCAGATCCTTTATGGGCCTAGAAGGATACCATAGAAGGTTCATAAAAGGATTTTCCAATATGGGTTGCCCAATCACCTCCCTTCAAAAAAAGGGATTTAAATTCATTTGGACATCAGAATGTGAAGAGAAATTCCAAGAGATGAAATACCTTCTAACCAATGCACCTGTGATGCAAATTACAGACCCAAACAAGGAATTCCTTGTGTGTACAGATGCATGCAAGGAAGGGCTCAGAGGAGTCCGTATGCAATAAGGAAATATGATTTTCTATGAATCCAGAAAATTGAATTGGAATGAAATCAACTATGTGAGCCACTATATGGAGTTGGCTTCCATAGTACATTCTTTACAAATGTGGAGGCATTACCTCCTAGGTAGAATATTTGTGCTCATGATAGACCATAGTGGGTTGAGATATTTGTTTGATCAACCAAAACTCAATGCTAGACAATATATATGGATGGCTCTCCTTAGTGAGTTTGATTTTGAAATCAAACATATCAAAGGAAAATAAATAGGGTGGCTGATTCCCTTAGTAGAAGTATGAAAGTGATTCAGTTGGCATTTGTAAGCACCTGTGAAAAAAAATACAGGGAGAGAGTCAAAAGTTCACAAGAAACATATGCATTTTTCAAGACTGTGAAATTGTACTTAGAGCAAGAGCCCACAGGGCTGAAGTATGATGGATATCAATTTTTCAAGAATGGATTGCTAACTTACAAAGGCAGGTTGTATATTCCAAATTGTGACAACTTGAAGAGGTTCATAATGGATGAACTACAAAAAATACCATATACTGGTCCTCCTGGTTATCAAAAAATGATCACGGCCATTAGGAATCTATTTTATTGGCCCAAACTAAAAAAACACATAGATAATTAGTTAGATAAATGTCTAGAGTGTCAATAGGTTAAATTAGAGCACTGGCATCTAGTAGGGTTGTTGCATCCCCTACCAATCCCAAAATGGAAATGGGAAACCATCTCTATGGACTTCATCACAAGGTTACCAAAATAAACCAAATAGAATGATGTCATCATGGTAGTTGTGGAAAACCTTAGCAAGTTTTCTCACTTTATTCTGGTCAAATCAACTTGCAAGGCATTAGATATTTCCAATATTTTTATGAATAAAATATTTAGACTGCATGGCATGCCTAAAGAAATCATATTTGACTGAGATACAAAATTTAATTCAAACTTTTGGAAATATTTTTCTGCTAGTTTTGAAACTAAATTTCTATTCAGTACATCCTATCACCCTCAAACTGAGGGAAAGATAAAGAGGGTAAACCAAGTGTTAGAGGAAATGTTAAGGATGCATGTAATGCATCATCCTAAGAAGTGGGAAGAATGCCTACCAATGGTAGATTTTTATTATAACAATGGATATCAAGAGTAATTGAGGATGACCCCTTTTGAGGCCCTCTATGGTAGACAATGAAATATTCCAATCAAATGGAATAACCCAGTAGAAAAAATTACAATCAAACTAGATATGCTAAAGGAAATCAAACAACAATTAATTCAGATAAAACAAAATCTGAAAATAGCTCAAGATAGACAAAAACAAGACTCCTAGAGAGTTCAAAGCAGGGGATCATGTGTATCTCCTAGTTAGACCCAGAAAAATATCCTTGAGAATGGGAGCATGTGCCAAGATGGAACCTCAATATTGTGGACCATTTGTAATTCTTGATAGATGGGACAAATAGCATATAGTCTAGTGCTTCCTCCCGCAATGAAGGAACATAATGTTTTCCATGTTTCGTTAATGAATAAATATGTACATGATTCTAATCATATAATTGATTGGCCTATGATTCATGTGGAACCAGAGGGATAATTCCCACCATATCCTCAATGCATAATATATAGGAAGGAAATCCTACTCAGGAATAAAACCATTGCACGAGTCAAGGTGTAGTGGAAACACTTTGGCCCAGATGATGTTACATGGGAAATGGAGGATGCCATGAAACATGCATACCCATTTTTGTTTACTTCTATACATACATAACACATCATCATGTAGAACATCGGGGATGATGTTCCTTTAAGGAGGAGGGGATTGTAATACCCCTATTTCCCCCACCTTTTAAATATAACTACAACTTTCCTATAGACTATGGGCATACTGAATATATGTGGACATTGGAACTAATGAACCTTTTTATTATAAAAATGTAATGTGTATGTGTGTGTGTATCTCTCTCTCTCTCTCTCTCTATATATATATATCATGTTATTGAATAAAATGGATAGTGTTGCATAACTGTTGAGGAGGGGTTTTCCAAGGTATACCATTATGCTATGAGAGAGGTGGTGAGGGGGACCATAAATGGTTGAGATAAATCCCACCAGACCAGTACCTTACTAGATTTAAATTATTTAGACTGAAAACAATCCTCTGACCCAAAAATAAATTACCAGTTAGGCTGGTGGTTGGCGAAGTCCTCCTCAAGAGTTAATGAGGATATGGGTAGATTACCCATATGAGAGAATCCCTGGCCTGACCATGAACTGAGGATTCAGGCCCACGCAACCTTGCTGATTAAGGAAAGAAAAGAAAAAAAAATTGTGGGTAGAGAAGGGGGGAGTGCATGCATCTCTCTGGTTCTGCAGAGAACTGAAAAACAATGTTTCTCTAGGTACAAGAATTAGCTGGTAGATTTTTCGGTCCAAGATGGAAAATGGGGTTGCAAAGAAGATTACACACCCCATTCCTAGGTGATAATAAAACCAAGTTCCAAGTTCCCGTGGGAGGAGGAGAGTAACCTCCATCCCTGGCTATCGCTTAAGGCGAAGGAGTCTTTCTAAGAGCATCATGGTTTAGCTACTGGGTGGCTAGCAATAAATCCATTCAGGAGTGGTTGTACCTATGGTTGGGTGGAAACAGGCACCCTTCTCAACAGTTGCCCAACGAATCCTAGTTTCTTGATAAGTATTTCTATGCTCTATATACTAAACTTGAAAATATGGTTGAATTTATGTGTTGAGGACAAAAAATTTATATTGTATGATTAAAGTAGGAATACTTATTATTTTTCTTTAAACCAATGCTTTTGAGTGGTTTTCTATTTGCCTCTTCTTAGAAGCAAGAGAGATATTAGACGTAGGCCGTAAACAGATCCAAGAATAAGGTAAAATCTCTATATTGGTTGGAAAATACTTAAGGGAATTTCCTATGGATTGACCTTGTAATTCCAAGAGTCGGGTTAGATTTAGTTGAAATATTACAGTCCTATCAATCCCTCAAACTTACCTTCGCAGGATTACTAAATTCGGGCTTTGTGGAGGGAAAGCGCCTCTCTCAAACCATCGATATGTCCATGGCCCTAACCAAACCATGGCTAAAGGTCGATCAAGGGTTCATGTCCATGGCCCTAACCAAACCATGGCTAAGGGTAGAGCGTGCAGCCCCAAGGCTTGCAAGGAGAACCCATATAACCGAGATCTTGGAACCCTTTGCTAAGTCCAAAAGGAGATAAGATCTTTTGGCTTCGGAACTGTGGGATTTCAGGGCTCGGGGATGCTATGACTGTACAACCATCAAAAACACTGAATTCCAGAGTCATGAAATGATGTGAATCGTAGATCCGAGGGTATTTGGAAGCTTCCCTGACCATTAGATCTATGTTGTGGTTAGTCCGATGTTGACCTCTTCGGGAGAATGTAGGTGTCATAACGCCAAAACCCCTGGATTTCAGAGTAGCGAATCAATGTGAGTCGTGAATCTATGGATCCTTCGGGACCTTTCTCTATCGTCCAATTGACAAGTGAAAGGATAGTGTAAAACACTCTGAAGAAGCCCTATTCTGGGAGATTCAACATCCTGATGAACAAGGATGTCGCTGAAGTGTTGAAGGCCAGAGTGATGCAGTCTGCTGACATCACCAAGGGTGACGTAGAACCATAGTATGGGTGCCACGTGTCACCCCAATTTCTGACTTTCATAGATATTAGGGGTCAAATATATCATGACATGTGTCTCCAGTTGATTGGGCCATGTGTCACCTATATCCCCTGCCAAATTTCATGCATTGGACCTACACCATGGTCAGTGGATGACCACTTTGGGAGTAAAATAAAAAATACATGGCTAAATTCTCAAACGCTGAACTTGCGAAGCGATGAGGACCATCAATCTGAAGAAGCTTCAGGACCTCTCATGACTGTTCAATCCAGACCATGGTCAGCTTGACGCTGACCACTCTGGATGGAACAAGAAATCCACACCGTGGATCCCCCGAATTTCGAAGTTGCAAAGAAACGAAGGTCGTAGATATATAGATCCATGTCGATACATCTCGACCATGAAGATTTGAGGGGCATTGGAAGGTTGTCAATTCAGAGGGACGTGACACACTTACATCATCCAGGGTGATGTTGACTGCTGCTCGACGTGCCACATGTCATCCTGATTCGTATTTTTCACAGGACCTATGAGCCTATTAGAACGTGAAACATGTCACCTAGCAATGGGGCCACATGTCACCTCTTCCCTTTTTTGTGTGTCATTCCCCTTGTGCATGAGCTCTTGGTTAAAATCTGGTGGATTACCTGATACTATGAGAGTTTGGGACTTCGAGAAGATTGTGAGGTTGGAATGCTGAGGTTAAATTGGCTGAAGGGCCAGACCCACCTATCCATGCCTGTGTGTTCAATGCATCACCACATGTAAGTGTGTACCCTTAGTTAGTATGGGAATTCAAGACTTTAGAGGATTGGAGTGATGATATCGGTTGAGTCAAAATGGGTCGAAGGCCATAGCCATGTGGAAATATTTTGATATCTTTCAGGAGTTTGGGATATTGGGACTCTGGAGGATACACGCATTGTTGGAGTTACTTCACACACACCTAGGATTTATTTTTCCTAAGGTTTTTCCTTGTTTATTAGTCATTATTCAGTCTCCTATATTTTAGGAAGAATATTCCACTAGGATAATATTCTCTTTAGTTTTCATTTTAGTTTGATTAGTTGAGTGGAGTCTAGATGCTACATTGGGATTATCACTATGTAACATTGGGATCATCACCGTCTAATGCACATTTTCCTTGTGATCATCATTGGACTAGTGCATTAGTCATGATTCCCTGATCTCCTCCTCACTTCACTTTGTTTCAGTCAATTAACTGAAGACTGATAGACTAGTTAACTTAGACTAGGTGGCAGTTCACTCCCATAAATGCTTGAGAGACTAGACTAGGTGGCAGTTTAATCTGATAATTATTGGTGTGTGTCCAGATCAATCTAGACCACCACTAAGGTGCATTATTTACTCATGTATCCTATATCTATTGTAAATTATTCACTCTTTGAGTGTGCAATATGGTTAATGAGAATTCTTTTATTATTTCTGTCCTTCTTCTTCTTTCTCAATTCCTCTCTGCAAATGTGTGTAGTATTTTCTAGCTAGATTTATTCTGTGCAAGTTTAACACATTTACATGGTATCATAACTGACAAACTGCTAAGAAAAAACTACACCAAATTATTTTTTGTATGTACTGAAGATTGAAGAAAGAAGAAAAGATGGATTATTTGTCGACAATACTTCTCATGCCTCATAACTATTTGGACTGGAATCCAAAATTTTTTCATCTTCTTAGATGCAGAGGCTTGTACCAAATAACTATGGAAATGGAAGTAGATCTTGATTCCGCCGATGAGAAAAATAATTTTCTCAATAGACAAGATATGGCTATAGGTTGTATCCTCTGGTTTATTTCTCCTGAAATTCTCCATCAAGTATATGACAACTCACAAGAATCAACTCCAAATGAATTATGGACCATATTGGAGGTTCTATTCAGGAATAAAGAATATTGTGAAGATTTCATGCAGGAGGTTGAACATATAGAGCCATAAGAGAAGTCGTCAGAAGATCAAGCCTCTTATTCTGAAGAGTCTTCTACAAAAGTATTTGCACAAATTTGTATTCCATTAATTGAAGATGATGTCTACTCAATTTAAGATTTGATTTTTGAATTTCATGTGGAAGATATATGGCATGCATCTCTGGGGTCACATGTAGACACTTTTCCGTGCGTAATGCATGCATCTCAGGAGACAAAAAGGGAGCCACACACATCAAAATCAATTATGATATTTTCTGAGTAAAATTTGAGGACAAAAATTGGAAATTTGAATTCCTCTAGAGAAAATATCCAATTTCAAAAAACGTTCAAAAAGAAGTATGGGAAGTGAAGTTATGATCATTTTAAAATCAACAAATTTTCAGCGCTTTTCCAGAAACGAGCGCACGGTTTTCAGAGTTTCATCCAAAGTTTATTTGGATATTCTTCATTACAAGAAGATAAAGTGGACATGTGTGGACATATCAATGGTGCATATACTTCATCAGATCCATGTAGACATCTACATCTTCAACAAAATCTTCAACGAGCACAAACTTGCACATTTGCAAGGTCTTCTTGGAGTGAAGGATAGGGTTTCTTAGCAACTTTTTTTTGTTCCTTCTCATTTTATTTTATTTTATGCATTGTAATTTGAGGGAAGAGGTTTCCCATGAGTTTTTCCCTCTTTCCTCATTTATTTTTAGTGTATCATTTTTATTTGGGTACCTAACATGGCCTTGTTGCCGAGACCGACTCTTTATTTTCACCATAGTGATGTTCAGGGGGGTGTTGGAGTTACTTCACACACATAGAGGATTTATTTTTCCTAATATTTTCCCTTGTTTATTAGGTGTTATTTAGTCTCCTATATTTTAGGAAGAATATTCCTCTAGGAGAATATTCTCTTCAGTTTTCACTTTAGTTTGATCAATTGAGTGGAGTCTAGATGCTACATTGGGATTATCACCATTCAACATTGGGATCATCACCCGTTAATGCACATTGTCCTTGGGATCATCACCATACTAGCGCATTACTCATGATTCTCTTATCTCCTTCTCACTTTTCTCTGTTTCAGTCAGTTAACTGAATACTGATAGACTAGTTAACTCAGACTAGGTGGTAGTTCATTCCCGTAACTTTCTGAGAGACTAGACTAGGTGGCATTTTAATCCGGTAACTGTTGGCATTTGTCGAGATCACTCTATACCACCACTATGGAACATCAGTTACTCATGTATCCTATATCTATTGTAGATTATTCACTCTTTGAGTGTGGAGTACAGTTAATGATAATTCTTATATTATTTCTCTCCTTCTTTCTCAATTTCTCTTCGCAAATGTGTGTAGTATTTTCTAGCTAGATCTATTCTGTGTAGGTTCAACACATTTAAACGTGTAGGAAGAAAAAGGGGAGTACAACACTGAAGTGTGGAACACCAAATTTTCCCTTAGTCTTATGTGTTACATGAAGGGGCATGTGTTGGATGCCACATCTACACCACCTAGGAATACTAATGCCAAGAGCCACGTGTAAATGAAATGGCTTGAGGCGGATATGATACAGGCTCTGAAACCTTAAGGAAACTAATTGTGTTGATTGATCACATTAAATACAATAATAATAATTAATTATAATTGATATCTAAGCAACCTTGTATAAAGAAAGTTAAGGTTCGACTTTTAGTGACTTTAGCTCATGGATTCCATGACCCAAACATCCCAGAGCCCTGGAGCTCCAAACTCTCAGATTTCTGAAGACCATGATATGATTAAGGCATTTAGGCACAGGTTATTCCATGGTGTACTTTGGCATTTGGAAATTGTATTTATTTGTATTTCTTTGGGTTTCATGTCTTTCATTCTCCAAGAAACTTTACCCTCCATTTTTCCAGAAGTGTAAGAATAATATATATATATAGTCTTGCATAGTCTTGTTACCTGGAAAATTTAAAGGAAATTATTTTCTCTTACAAAAAATAAGAAAAGAAAAAATATAGTTTTCGAGTCTTTATAAAGGGATTTAATAAAAGTTTATAACAGAAATTTCTCCACTCTGGAAATTAAAAATAAAATTACAATATATCCCTTCTCCTGGGTAAATGAGTAAATTTTATTTCCCTATTACTTTTCTTTAATACTCTTACTAAATTTAAGGAAATTGGTCCTAAGACAAATATTTACCTCCACAATAAATTTCGACATCTCTACTAGGATTTACTACGCACCAAAATTTAAGGGGATTCTTTCCAAATTTAGGATTTTTAACACCATTTTAACATAAATGTTTATTTCTTCCCCAAATAAAATTTTGAGAACTTTTGTATTTTAATTCAATTAGGAAAATTTCATGTTTATTTCCTAATTATTTTTCCTCAATAATCATTTATAAGGGCTTTTAATGTTTGTCCATATTTGGGATTATTTCTCAAATTCCACACATATATGATATCCTCTAGGATTTCTAGCATAAAATTTGAGGACATACTAAAATAGAACACCATTATGGAGAGAAATCACTCTCTCTTCTTTCATATGTTTTATAGATATTTTTAACTATTCGGTCACCATTTCCCAGGCATGCATTAAACTATACAACACAATCAACCACAACATCCACTCCCAAAAATATTATTTTAGCACACAGATAGTCAAGAGATAAGGAATTAAATAAAATGAGCTTCAACTAAGACATTCTCTTTATTTTAATTAAATTTCTCAATTCACTTTTGTCAAAAATTAAACTTACACAGTTCTAAAACATAGTGTAAAATTTTCTATGATTTAAACACTAGAAGGATTTAACCAAATACACTTATCTAGAAACCAGATAATGATGCAATTGTTGAAAGGGGTGCCCTTTTCCTCCCAACCATAGGAACAAAAAATCTTGGACGAATTTACCACTGACCACCCCCCTAGCTAGATCATGATTCTCAGAGAGAGACTCTTCCTCTTTTTCAACAACAACTAGGGATGAAGATCACTCCCCTATTTCCATGAGAATTTAGTAGATCATTTATCTCCCCACCAAGAAAGGGGGTATGCAATGATTGCTTCCTCATTCATTCATCTTCTTTGTAACCTGGTATATCATCTTGGACTGTAAACGCTGCCCAACAATTTCTTGTTCCCAAAACAAATTTGTTTTTCAGTTCTCTTCAAAACCAGAGAGATGCACATGATCTCCCTCTTCAGAAATGGTCACCGAACCTATTTCTCTTGCCTTGTCTATTCTTCCCATGAATTTCATCTCTTTTCTTTCCTTCCTCAACAAGNTTGGTACTCTTCCCATCTCCTCATTGAATCGTGAGGAGGACTTCCCAACTACCAGCCTAACTGGTAATTAAATCCTCTGGGTCATAGGACTATTTTGGGTCTAAACAATTTAAATACAGTAGAGTACTGGTTTGGTAGGGTCATCTCAACCATTACTGGTTCCCCTCACCATCTCTCTCATACATCATGATTTACCTTGGAAAATTCCTTGAACATTTATGCAACACTTTCCATTTTATTTTGTAACAAAAATATATACATTACCTTTTATAACAAAAAGGTTCATCAATTCCAACATCCACACATATTAAGTTTTCCCATACTCTTTTAGCAGGTTATAGTTATATTTACAAGTTGGGGGAAATAGGGGTATTACAATCCCCTCCCCTTAAAGGAATATCATTCTCGATGATCTACCTATCAGTGTTCTCTGTATGTACAAAAGTAAACAAAAATGGGTATGTTTTTTTCATGGAACCCTCCATTTCCCATGTAGCTTCATCTGGACAAAAGTGTTTCCACTACACCTTGACCTACACAATGGTTCTGTTCCTGAGTGGGATTGTTTTTTTGGTTATTATTCATTGTGGCTCTAGTAGGAATTCTCGCCCTAGTTCCACCTGAATTACACACCAATAAATTATATGACTAGAATCATGTACATATTTCTTCAGTAAGGAAACATGGAAAACATTATGTGCCTTCACTATGGGAGGAAGTGCTAGTATATATGCTACAGGTCCCACTCTGTCCAAAATTTCAAAGGGTCCATAATACTGAGATGCCAACTTAGCACAAGCTCCAATTCTCAAGGAACTTTTTCTGGGCCTAAATAGGAGATAAACATGATCCCCCGCTTTGAACTCTCTAGGAGTCCTTTTTCTGTCTGCATATCCTTTTTGTCTATCCTAAGCTATTTTCAGATTATTTTTTATTTGAACTACCTGTTGTTCCATTTTTTTTAGCATATCTGGACTGAGTGTAATTCTATCCACTAAGTTACTCCATTTGATTGGAATATTGCATTTTCTACCATAGAGAGCCTCAAAAGGGATCATCTTCAATGAATCTTGATAGCCATTGTTATAAGCAAACCCTACTAGTGGTAGGTAGTCTTCCCACTTCTTGGGATGATGCATCACATGAATCCTTAACATGTCCTCTAACACTTGGTTTACCCTCTCTATCTTCCCATTAGTTTGAGGGTGATAGGGTGTACTAAATAGCAATTTAGTTTCAAAACTAGCAAACAAAGATTTCCAAAAATTTGAATTAAATTTTGTATCTTTGCCTGATATGATTTATTTAGGAATGCCATGCAATCTAAATATTTCCTTCATGAAAATAATGAAAATATCTATTGCCTTGCAAGTTGACTTTATGGGGATAAAGTGAGCATCCTTGCTCAGTGGCTGCAACAAGCCTATTTGATGCAAGTGATCTGCCTTAACATACTAACATTCTATACATTTAGCTAAGTAATCTGCTATGTCATTTTTTAGTCTGGGCCAATAAATTAGTTTCTTAGTGGTTGTGATCATTTTATGATAACTACGATGATCATTACATGGCTTTTTTTTGTAGTTGATCCATTATGAACCTATTCAAGTCATCACAATTTGGAATATACAACCTAACTTTGTAATTTAGTAGGCCATCATTCAATAGTTGACAACCTTCATACTTCAACCCTGTGGGATCTTGCTCTAGGTATGATTTCAAAGTCTTGAAAAATCCATCTATTTCTTGTGCACTTTTGACTCTCTCCTTGATGTCTGATTCACAAGTGCTTACAACTTCCAAGTGAATCGCTTTCATACTTATACTAAGGGAATAAGCCACCCTATTTTATTTTCCTTTAATATGCTTGATTTCAAAATCAAACTCACTAAGGAGGGCCATCCACCTCGCTTGTCTAGCATTGAGTTTTGGTTGATCAAAGAAATATCTCAAACCACTATGGTATATCATAAGTACAAATCTTATACCTAGGAGGTAATGCCTCTACATTTTTAAAGCATGTACTATGGTAGCCAATTTGAAATCACGTGTTACATAATTGATTTTGTGCTCATTCAATTTTATGGATTCGTATCAAATCACATTCCCTTCTTGCATAATGAATCCTCCAAGCCCTTCCTTATAGGCATCTATACACAGAAGGAAATCCATGTTTGGGTTTGCAATCCTCAGCACAGGTGCATTAGTTAGAAGGTATTTCAACTATTGGAATCTCTCTTCACATTCTGATGTCCAAATGATTTTAACTCCCTTTTTTTGAAGGGAGGTAATTGGGTGACCAATCTTGGAAAATCCCTTTATGAACCTTCTATGATATCCTGCTAGGCCCATAAAGGATCTAATATTAGATAAATATTTTGGGGTAGGCCAATCCATAATGGATTTGATCTTTTCAGGATCAAATTCCACTCCTTCAGAGATAACATGGCCTAAGTAATGGACTTGTCTTTGGAAAAATTCACACTTACTAAAATTTGCCTAGATTTGATGTTCTCTTAGCACTTGAAGCATTAACTTGAGATGTTCTTCATGCTCTTCCCTAATATTAGAACATATTAGGATATCACCAATGAAAACTAACAAAAATATATCCAAGAAATTTTCGAGTACATTATTCATTAAGCACATAAAGGTTGTTGGTGCATTGGTAAGCCCAAATGGCACCACCACAAATTCATAGTTCCTATACCTCATCCTAAAGGTTGTTTTGTGGACGTCTTCAATTGGATTACTTAGAGGGGGGGTGAATCATTAATAGAGAAATATAATTTTTTTTCACCAAAATATAAGTGTTATACCAATGTAGCATTATCATCCAATAGTTATAGAGTAAATAAACAATGAAAAAATGAGCAATCACACACATACAGAGTACACTAGTGTTTTTACGTGGAAACCCAAAGACGGAGAAAACCACATAATGATTTTTCTTATATGTCTTGAAGAATTACATTCATTGAAAGCACAAAATTCCTTTGTTTTCCAGTTTCAACAAGAAGGAGGCTCAAACCCCCTAGTATCTCAGGCTACAACCTTAGGGAAGCTCCAACTCCCCAATTCTCTGGCTACAACCAGAAGGAGACTACAACCCCTTAACTTCTCTGGCTACAACCGGAAGGTGGCTACAACAACTTGTCCTTGCCCCATCCAACCGCCCTGAAATATAAATGCCAAATCTAGAAAACCTGTCACTCTCACTGAATAAACCACTGCCACTTTCAACCTGTCACTGTCAACCTATACCAATAACCTATAGCAACCTGTACCAATCAACTTGCCTCAAACAACCTATACCAATAACCTAAACCAACATGTACCATGAATCAACCTTGACTCATTAAGATGTACCGACATCATCAAATATACACCTCATGTATGTGAAAACTCATCAACTATACACCTCATGTATGTGCAAACTCATCAACTACATGTCTCAACCATGTACCCAACATGTATCTCAACCATATACCAAAGACATACACCAATATAACCATAAAAAATTCATCACTCTATCCCTAAACCAAATACCATAAACTCTTACATCAAACCATGTGCCACAACCTCACTGTTATGTAGCCTCAAGATAAACCAACAACTTCAACAACACATCACAACCAAAAGACCAATACCCATATGCCAAATACCAACAAAAAAATATCAATTGTATCCCTCAAAAAATCTGATATATGTAGCAATACTGAACATCCAATACCATATCAAGAGATAAAACCTAGCTCAAAAAGAATACCTCAAACAAGATGTGCCATATCTCTCATAAATAGACCCCAAGCATGTTGTTGCCATGATTTTTCTGCCGCACTTTTTCTGCTACCATTTTTCTGCCGCAAGTTTTCTGCCACGAGTTTTCTGTCGTATTTTTTCTGCCGCACGTTTTCTGCTGTGATTTTTCTGTTGCACTTTTTTTGCTGAAGTTTTACTACCACACTTTTCTTACCATATTTTTACTGCCGCACTTTTCCTGCTGCACATTTTCTGTTGCATTTTTTCTCTATCAATAAGACCTACCCAAATAACCTTTCACAAAAAATAGATATTCAATTATATTCAAGTGTGTTTAAATGAGAGAGCCTTGCCTCTTATTTATACTTTCATGTAGCATCACACTTTCCTTATTTTAAGGAGTTCTCCATTTACTTTATTATTTAAATAATTTCTTTTGCAATCACTTGACTTTTGGAGTCTTCTATATGACTCATGAGGGTTATTCAACTTCATATCACCATAACTCTCTAACCATGAGGAGTTATGTGACGTTCCACATACCCGGAAATGGAATGACAAGCACTATCCATATAGGATAGTTTCATTGACAAATTCACTAACCTTCTTCTCATTATTCCATAATTAAGCACAGGTTCTCTAACCATACTTCTAGTATAAATCAATCCACAAAGCATCTTTCCGTGAGGGATTTCAACATAAGGGGACCACTTTGGAGTTCATCCGTTTGTACTTCTTATCAACCATGACAAGACAATAATGAGTCATATTTACATCAAGCAAACTTGGGTCCATTACCCAAACCTTTGTTCTATATGTGTTTCCTCAAGGGTTGACATCAATCAAAACCAACCTTACTCAATATATTCATCCTTGATTCGTACTTGATGGTATCCATACCTCAAGTCAATCTTGGAGAAAATTGTAGCACCGCTTAATTGGTCAAAGAAGTCATCAATCCTTGGAAACGGATACTTATTTTCAATGGTCATCTTATTTAGTTGTCTATAGCCTATGCACAACCTAAGTGTGCCATCCTCCTTATTCACAAAATTAGTTGGTGCTCCCCAAGGAGACACACTAGGCCGAACGTAACCTTTGTCCAACATCTCCTTTAGCTATAGTTTGATCTCAACCAACTCTGGCGTACTCATTCTATAGGGTGCTCTAGACATTGAAACAGCTCTGGGTACAAATTCTATTGAAAAGTCAATATCTCTTCTTGGAGGTAGACCTGGTACCTCTTCTGGAAACATATATTTATACTGTCTTAATATAGGATGGTCCTATAGGCTTGGTTTATTGTCCTCAATAGATTTGAACACTTGTATTGCATACAAAGGACATTCTTTTTTGCAATACTTCTTCACTTGATGGGATGATATTTGTCTCACTGAGACAGGATTTTGAATTCCTTGTAGGGTTATTTTTCTCCCTTCTTCATCTTCACACTCCAAATTTTTATTGTAACAATCCAAATTGGTTTCATGGGCAGCCAACTAGTCAATGCCAATCAAAAGGTCATCATATCCTAAAGGGATCATTTTTAGGGTTGCTTGGGTGGGTAATACATTCATAATTAATTGACATGTTAGTATGACCTTTGTTACCTTTCTTTTTGTTCCAGTGACTAGTTGTACTAGCCATGATTTAACAGGTTTTACTTGCTTCAATTTAATTTCTCAATGGCATGAGGGGAAACATAACTCAGATTAGAACCAGGGTCAATTAAAATGGAAACTAGATGGTTTGCAATCATACCTTCCATCTCCCTTGGATGGGGTGCCACGCAGCTATCCAGAGACACGCGGACTGGTGTCGGGATGCATTATTAATGCATCAACCGACGACCATCCCCTCCAGCATTAATTCACCATGGATCACAACAGCCATTACCAAGTGATGAGCCTCCTCACGCAAGGGAACCGTACCAGCCTCCAACGCACACAGCACCAAGCCTTAATGGCTATGGCGGTTGTGGTAGCCCTCTGCCTTATCACCAAGATTGAAAGCATAGAGAAGCATTTGATCATTGTAGTGTTCACTCCACCTGTGCATTCACAATACACTCCAGCGGAGCTAAGATTCAAGGCCTCATCGAAGCTCTATAGCAGATCAGCCCATCCGCTAGGAACCCTAGTCATTCCCAGGGTCTCCACCATGCCCAGGGCAAGAGGAAAGTCACGCAGAGGTGCCGCTTGGTACATGGCCGAGTCTCAACGCCAATGACAAACGAGGTTTGAACACGCCTTGGCCCCAGCATCCACTCGGTGATGCAAGAAATCAAGGACGCCTCCCATGGCGTACATGAAGGAAAAATAAGAAAAGGAAAAATATAGTTTTTTTAGTGTTTATAAAGGGATTTAATAAAAGTTTATATTGCAAGGAAATTTCTCCATTCTGGAAATTAAAAACATAATTATAATCTCTCCCTTCTCTTGGGTAAATGCAGACATTTTATTTCCTTATTACCGTTCTTTACTACTCTTACTAAATTTAAGGAAATTGGTCCTAAGACAAATATTTAACGGGGTTCTTCCAAATTTTAGGATATTTAAGAGAAGTTTA
This sequence comes from Picea mariana, assembly GCA_032191745.1. Taxonomy (NCBI): domain Eukaryota; kingdom Viridiplantae; phylum Streptophyta; class Pinopsida; order Pinales; family Pinaceae; genus Picea; species Picea mariana. The sequence continues at coordinate 359,370 of JASDQU010099704.1, read as the reverse complement.
ACATAAATGTTTATTTATGCCCCAAATAAAATTTTCAGAACCTTTTTATTTTAATTCAATTAGGAAAATGTCATGTTTATTTCCTAATTATTTTTCCTCAGTAATCATTTATAAAGACTTTTAAAGTTTGTCCATATTTGGGATTATTTCCTAAATTCCACACATCCTCTAAGCTTCCTAGCATAGGATTTGAGGACATACTAAAATAGAACACCATTATGCAGAAAAATCACTCTCTCTTCTTTCAGATGTTTTATAGAGATTTTAAATTGTTCAATCAGCATTTCCCAAGCATGCATTAAATTGTACAACACAGTCAACCACAAAATCCACTCATAGAAATCTTATTTTAGCACACAAATAGTCAAGAGATAAGTAATTAGATCAAATGAGATTCAACTAAGACAATCTCTTTATTTTACTTAAATTTCTCAAGTCACCTTTGTCATAAATTAAACTTACACAGTTCTAAAACATAGTGTAAAATTTTCTCTGATCTAAACACTATAGATATTTAACAAAATATACTTTTATAGAAGTCAAATAGTGATGAAACTGCTAAAAGGGGTGCCATTTTCCTCCCCACATTAGGCACAAAAACTCCTAGATGGATTTACCATTGGCTACCCCCTAGCTAGATCATGATGCCTAGAGAGAGACTCTTCCTCTTGTTTAGCAAGAACCAGGGACAAAGATTAGTCTCCTCTTCCCAAAGGAATTTATCATATTGTTTCTCTCTCCACCAAGAAAGGTGTTCTACAATGAATTCTTCCTCAGTCACTCATCTTCTTTGCAACCTCGTTTATTAGCTTGGACTGAAAATGTTGCCCAACAAATTCTTGTGCCCATAATTTTTTTTTTTCAGTTCTCTTTAGAACCACAGATCTGTACATGCTCTCCCTCTTTAGGAATGGTCACCAGGCCCATTCCTATTTCCTCCTCTCTTATACCCATGAATTTCCTCTCTTTTCTTACCTTCCTCAGCAAGATTTCATGGGTCCAAATCCTCATTTCATGGTCAGGTAAAGAAGTTTTTCTAGATGGGTACTCTTCCCATCTCCTCATTGACTCGTAAGGAGAACTTCCCAAATACCACCCTGATTGGTAATTAAATATTCTGGGTCAGAGGACTGTTATGGGTCTGAGGAATTCATATCTAGTAGAGTACTAGTCTGCTAGGGTCATCTCAACCATTATTGTTTCCCCTCACCATCTCTCGCATACATCATTATCTACCTTGGAAAACCCCTTCAGTATTTATGCAAAAATTTCCATTTTATTTAGTAACATGAATATATGCATTACCTTTTATAACAAAAATGTTCATCAATTCCAACATCCACACATATTTAGTTTTCCCATAGTCTTTTAGCAGGTTATAGTTATATTTACAAGCTGGGGGAAACAAGGGTATTACACGGGGGGATGTGAGGGAGTTATTAAGGGAGAGAGAGAGGGAGGAAGGTGGAGAGATAGGTAAAGAGAAAGCTAGAGAGATAGGG
>JASDQU010099704.1:325521-356815 GCA_032191745.1 Picea mariana | reverse complement strand
AAAACCCGTGCCTCTAACTAGCCTAATATCTTAATTCAAACAATGCTAAATCTTATAGAGAGATCCCTCTCTGAAGCTGGAAGGGCTAGATCCCAGCTTTAAAAGTGGTTGGTTAAGGTTACCTTTGTGTATTTCCTCTTTTCAACCTCTAGGAAATTTACAGAGTGATAACATGTCACATGTGCATAAAGTGAAATACTTAAACAAAATACAATCCACTCCCTGACTTAATCTGGTGTCCAAGGAAGTTTATTGATGCCATCAACATCCATAACCTGTCATGTGCCCTGTACACTCAGGAAAAATCATCAATAACATCTGTCAATATATATGCATCAATATAAAAATGAGTCACAACACATCATCATCATCATCATATATAACCCATAATCGAAACAAAATCATAATATACGATAACCAGATCACTTGCACGCAAGTGTCCTCAAAGAATATGTCAATAAAAGTGTGTTTAGTAGAGTGGGATGTTACATTATATAGGATGTTTTGTATATATATATGATGATGATGATGATAAAACGATACCAGAGGCGACAAATCTTGTCACAAAGTCTTGGTTCTACGGCTAGGGTTTTCTCAGCCACAGACCCCTCTTCTTTTCTGCGGCACTCTCGGTGCTCCTGCATGCTTTTTGGATAGCGGAATGGAATTGGCGGCCATAGACCTGGCTTATTCGCTGGAGTTCTCACGGCTTCGTGCTACCCCTATTGCAAGTTTCTGGTTATTTTTCCTTGCGGATCTTTGTTTCTGGAGCAGGTTATGCCCTTCGGAGGGCAGATCTACAAGCTGCTGGAGCCGCCTCAATTTGGCTGCGTTTCTTATGGAATTTTCTGCTGGGGCCTCGGGTTTTCTTTGGATGAGGGTGTTTGAGCGTGTCTGGGGTTTTCTAGAGCCTTTTTCGTTCCAGCATCCGTTTTCTTTCTGAAGATATTTTGGAGCTCCCTTCGCTGGATTTGGGGCGGTTAAGGTTTATTCCTTAGCCGTTTCCCTTACTGCTTCACCTGGTTCCTCATCCGAACGACACATCCTCTGCCTGTTCGTGGTTTTGGCGGAAGGTAGCTGCATTTTATGGCTACTCTTGCTCAGAGTTTTGGTTTTGTCTGTGACGTATTTGGTGGGGTAGATCTATTGGGCTTCGCCTCTACGTCTTGATCTTGATCCGATTTGGGGCTTCCTTGGTGGCTCTCTCTCGGTGGTTTGTTGGCCAGGTGCTGGGTCTTTGGATCTGGGATATGATGCTTTTTCGTATCGGTTGCTGGGTTTCCTACTTCTTTTTGGAGGTTGGGTCAGAGCTTTGAGGTACACTATTGGGGGTGCAGTGTTCCCGCACTTTGAGGTCTATCTTCGGGCGTGCAACTTCTGAACTATTTTCTTGTAGATGCAGGGTTTTCCCAGTCTATTTTGACATGTTGTAACTTTGTTTAGCGACTTAATAGCTAGATCTGGGCCCTCTCAGGCCTCTCTTACTTCTGTTTTTTTTTTTACCCATGTCTGGGGTAGTGCTTCTGGCACTTATTTTGGTTCTCTTTGTGGTTTCCTTATTAGTTACTGTGTACTTGGCTATTTCCTCATAGCCAGTATATACCTGCGGATGTAATTTTGTACCTCCTTAATGAAATTACGAATTTTTTTTGTGGATATATATATATTAATTTGATGTAAGTGGATATAGATAGAGCTTTAAAAAAACACTTTTATATATAGATAAATAAAATAGAAGTTTTGTAAAATTATATAAATATATTTTTTGGATTAGATAAAAAAAATATAAATAAGAAGGAATAATGGTAGCGATGATGATGATGATGATGGTTATTATCTATTAGGAGCAACTTTGGTGTATCGAACCTTATGAAAAAAAAAATATTAAGGAGTTCACTGTTTTTTTTTAAATCATATATTTATTTTAAAAAAGATTGGTAATAAAATTTTTCCTAAATTTCCATGGTTTTGATAATTAAAGAAACTTAGTTTACAAATATTTTGAAATTGATATCTAATGTGGGTATATATAAGACATTTTAAAAGAAAGTGTTTTTCATCCTCCACCTTCTTGGTATTACAAAGATTACAAATTCTTTCATCCCAAGGTACTTTACGAATTGTCCAAAGCATTATTTCACTATGGAGATTGTGAGTGTTCATATTAATTTTAGCAATATTGATTTTCTTTTTTAAGCTGGATAAAACAAAAAAATACTTTTCATATTCTAGATTGGGGATAATGACTTCTTTATAATATTTTGATTTTTAATTTTCCTCTATTTCTTTATCGCACCACAAATTCTCATTAAAACTAGATGTGCTGTTATTTTTAATGTATCAATATTTTATAAGATGATCTCCTCCTCTATTCTCCATTGTTATAACCAATATTTAGCATATTTATGCCATCTTGTTTTAATCCATACGTGACTTTGACTAGAGTTTGAAGCAAGTTTAGGAAACCTCTTGTTTTTCATGTTAGATATCTTGTGCTTGTACACTAGGTAACTAGTTGTAGCCATATTATGAATGAGTAAAATACCATCTTCTATGAGGATGATGGAATATGGTGTATTATAAATATATCTTAAGTTAAAAATTGACATAAGAATATGTTGTGTAAAATTCGTTCAAGTATAAAACACGATCATTTACATTTAATTAATATGTTGTGTAAAATTCGTTCAAGCATAAAACACGATCATTTACATTTAATTAAGGGACCAATGAAAATGACATGTTTAAATTTTGGAAACATGATAATTTAATTAATTTGTCTAATATAAGTGATAATTTTAAACTTTTGGTTGTTCATTACCTGAGCAGATTGACAAGTTAAAAATCTTGGTTATCCATTACCTTGAAAATTTGACAAACACAATATATGTATTTTTCACTTGTTTGAGTGTTAATTTGATAGACATGTTAAAAATCTTAATTATTCATAACCTCGACAATTTAACAAACATAATATATGTTGTTAACTTATTTGAGTGTTAATTTGATAGATGTAATCTTTCTTGTTCAATTATTTATGAGTTTTCACTTTTTTGACTTGATCAAGAAATAATGATTATGTTCGTACATGATAGGAAAACAAATTATTTTTTTAAGTTATGCTTTTAATAATAGTTTGATCATGATTCTATGAAATAGTATGTGAAGTGATTAATATATTCATTTTGATAAATTTGACAATAAAATAGATAACATGATGAAAGAGAAATAATGTTTCCTAGATGTCTTTATTAAGTTGTACTATTATCTTAATTAATGTGTCTAATATAACTTATAATTTTAAAATTTTGTTTGTTCATTACTTAGACAAATTGATAAGTTAAAAATTTAGGTTGTCCATTATTTCGACAATTCGACAATCATGATATATATTGTTCACTTGTTTGTGTGTTAATTTGATAGATAAGTTAAAATATTGGTTGTTTGTTACTTTACGATTTGAAAACATAATATATGTTGTTCACTTATTTGAGTGTTAATTTAATAGACCTAATCTTGTTCAATTATTTATGTGTTTTCACTTTTGTTATATCATAAACCACATGTCACTAACTGTTTTTTGACATGATTGGGAAACAATGATTATGTTCTTACATAATAAGTAAATATATTCATTTACTTGTTTGAGTGTTAATTTAATAGACAATCTTTCTTGTTCAATTATTTATGTGTTTTCACTTTTGTTGTATCATAAACCATATGTAAATAACATTTTTTTGACATGATTGAGCAATAATGATTATGTTCTTACATTATAAGTAAATATATTCATTTTTTAAGTTTCTATAAAATTGTTTGTGAAGTGATTAATATATGCATTTGATAAATTTGATGATAAAATAAATAAGATGGCAAAAGAGAAACAAGTTTAGTGATCATGTTTCTATAAAATTATATGTGAAGTGATTAATATATGCATTTCATAAATTTAGCGATAAAATAAATACGATAAAAGAGAAAAAAAAATCATCGATATTTTTATTAGATTGTTCTACTATGCTTATAAGAAAGGTAATTATATTAATGTAAAGATGATAATAAATGGATTTATAAATTATGACAAAAGAGAACAAAAATTCATAGATATTTTTATTAGATTGTACTACTATGCTCACAAGAAAGGTAATTATATTAATGTAGAGATAATAATAAATGGATTTATAAATTATCTGATTTGAGATGACATAATTTGTCTTAATCAATTTAAAATATAAAAATCAATAAAATTAATAATAAGAAAGGTAATTATATTATTGTAGAAATGATAATAAATGGATTTATAAATTATCTGATTTGAGATGACACAATGTCTTAATCAATTTAAAATATAAGAAAATATAAGAATCAATAAAATTAATAATAAATGTAATGTTATTTTAATAGAACCTACATAATAATGGATGAAAATAAATATATAATTGAGTATTATTTTATAAATATTATATATATATATATATATATATATATATATAAAATCATTAAATATAATATTAAATTAAAGTGCATTCTCTTAAATAAGAAAAGGGATTGAACCCTACATTAATATAATATTAAATTAAAGTGCATTCTCTTAAATAAGAAAAGGGATTGAACCCTACATTACTGTTATACTTTATTTTTGTTTGATCATTCCCTTTGTTTTAAAACAATGCAATGTCATTCCCTTAAATATTTACTCTTAGTTTTATTAACATATTTATATTATTGCTTTTTATATTTTTTCGAAATCCACTTAATCCAAGGAGAAGAAAAGATAATAGGTATTTTGGCCTTTGTAAAGCAGTTTTCTAGAGCATTTCTCATGCTTTCAGTGATGGGTGAATTCGTTGATAAGCTTTATGACTCGTTAAAGTTGATATATCATTTCAAGATAAGCTAAAGATCAAATTGGTTAATCGAAATTGATTAGGAAGATTATTGAACATTCTAAAACAACCCCAAAAAATTGACAAAAAAAAGCTAAATGTTGTGTCATAAGAGTTGATGGTCAAAAAAATTGCGATACGCTCATGGATAGGCATTTTAAGTTATACATTTTAAGTATATCAAGTCAAGGTATATCTTAAATATATGCTAAAGGCTTATTTATGATACCCTTAAACTAAAGGTAAACAAATAAATAACATATAAGGCCCTCCTAACTCCCTCCTATAAACTTACAATATATTACCTTCCTATAAACTTACAATCAACTAATATGCCCCCACAAGATTTGAAGGGAGCTAAGACTTAAAGGAAGTCCATAATTTACTTTGCTTGTCTTTGATTGCTTGTCTTGACTTTTCTTAGCTTTTCTTAACTTGTCTTTTCATGAGTTGACTTAGTATGTTATTTTATCAATTTTAACCTTTACTTGATGGGCATCCTGAATAAGTCTTTAGCATGCCTTTAAGGAACATCTTGACTTAATAGATACATAAAACATTATTTTTTGAACTGATTAAATTTAAAGATTTTTTAATTATTATATATGGTTGGATAGTTCTTAACCCAATGAGCATGTTATACTCAGTATGTAATTTAGCACTTAGTATGTTATTTATTTGTTTACCTTTAGTTTAAGGGTATCATAAATAAGCCTTTAGCATATATTTAAGATACACCTTGACTTGATATACTTAAAATGTATAACTTAAAATGCCTAACCATGAGCGTATTAGGATTTTTTTGACAATCAACTCTTATGACACAACATTTAGCCTCTTTTTGTAAACTTTTAGGGGGTTGTTTTAGAATGTTCAATCATCCTCCTAATCGATTTGGATTAACCAATTTGATCTTTAGCTTATCTTGAAGTGATATATCAACTTTAATGAGTCATAAAGCTTATCAACAAATTCACTTGTCACTGAGAGCATGGGAAATGCTCTACAAAGTTTCTCTACAAAGGCCAAAACACCTATTATCTTTTTTAGTGGAGATCAAATCTCCACTTAGACCTTCCTATTTTAGTTACTGTAGTTCCATATCCTGATTTATAACAAAGCAATGTTGTTCCCTTAAATATTTACTCTTAGTTTTATCAACATATTTATAGATTTTGCTTTTTATATCTCTTCGAAATCCACTTAATCCAAGGAGAATATTCTAGTCGACCTCAAAGGCATCAAACTAAAATTTTAACAATGCAGAGATGGAGTGTGCATTTCATTATGCCATATCAATCCTAAGATTCCTCCTTGGGGCTATTATTAATCTCTACTAAGGTAATGAATACCATATTGCGTTGTAGTTAGCCAACTAACTAGGAACATCTTTACCTCGTAGTCCATAACAAATCATTGTATTATTATGTTTTTTTTTTTAAACTTAATTACTCATTTATTACTTGTTATACAAAAAATTGCATTCTTTCTTTACTCTTGGTCAAAACGTGATTATTTTGTTAATGATATTATTTTAGTATAATTAAAGTTATTCATATTATTAGTAGATTTAACTAGCCAAGAAAAATTGGATATAACTTTAAAAATTACATTTTTTGTTTGTAGACAAAAGGTTGTCAACCAATCGTTTATTTTATCGGCAATAATAAAACAATATGTTCATCCTATTATTTAACATAAAGGATTAATAAGAAAAGAGAGTTTGGACAACCGATATTGCACCTAGCCCTTAGTCTTAGAGGTTGAGTCCACATATGTGTAAGTTGAATTGGTATTTGCTGGGGTGTAAGTGAATAAATTCTAGTCCTTCTAGTTCTAATTTTTCTTGATTTCTTCCATGCCCCAAATTGTCTCGACTAAGGCTTCATAATTGTGGTCTAGGAAATCCAACTTGTCTAGGATGGATTTTTGTTGAATTCCATGCTCCTAAATTAGTTGGGCTATAATGGATTTATTGTGCTAGTAAAAACCAACCAACTTAAAGTAGTTGGTGTACCTACTGTTGGAAAGCCCTTGTCTAGTATCCATTTCATATAATTTATGTGTCAGTGGCATCAAAGGAGGTGTTTCCTCATTTCTCCCTAACTAGACTTTCAATTCTTTCTAACTCTTCCTTGATTGTAGTTGGGAATCTTTTGTGGTACCATGTTGTTGCCTCACTAGCCTCAATTTCTATTATGGTTTGCTTGATGGGGGATATTTATTTGTTAGATTTTGCATGACCATTGTGTGCCTATCCTGACTACCTTGGATTTTCTTCCCTCAGATGCTAGCTTCTCTTTTGCTTATTGGGAATTCATAATTTTTGTCTTATTGTGGCCCTTCTTAAGACTATGAGTGGAGGAATGAAAGATGCATATAAACCTCCTCTCAATATTGACCAAACTTTGAGAAGGTAGAGATTCTCCCAAGAATAGAGGCAAGATCTCCCCTTGATCATTGAATCCCAATGCTTGTGTCTACAAAAACCGTAAGAGTATGAAAAATATCTCTTATCTCCTTGCATAATTTGGAGAGGCTTGAATGAGGCTTAAGCAGAATACTATGCCAACATAATCTTGAAATCCTCCATGCATTGGAAAGAAAAACTAGATACAAAAGAAGACTCAACCCATAACTCACATATATAGACCTTACCTAAGAAACTTGAGCATGAAGTACCTTGATCCTCATACCTAAATCTCACTTCTTGGAATTATCATACCCTTGCCTACCTGAAACCGTCATTCTTATAAGGGGTGGATTAATGATCATGCCAAATGTAAACTCGTTTGACAGATGAAAGGGCCAGGCTCAAGAAACCTTCAACGTCCTTACCTCCTCTCTTGCATGCTTAGACATGATAACCTTTAGATGCCACCTGTGTATTGAAAGGAAATGCACCATTCCCTTCTTTAATACCCTTTCCTAACACCATATATGGGGGTATTATCAGGTTATTATTAAGAATATGATTACATTTAATTATTTTATATGTATAAAAATAGATTCAAAATGATTTTATATGAATATGTTATACAACATGAAATAAAATAAGTGTTACAACCTATCATACATTTAAGATTTCTTGTATTTGTGTAATTAGAAATAATAGATTGAGTAAATGCTCAAAATGATAATTATAATGTTTGAACATGTTTAACTATCTTTTTTAATAATTATATCTGTTTTAATAATTATAATTTTTATTTTGTATAAATGTAATGATAATGAAATATCTCATTAAATTAGATCTCATTTTAAACATATTTGTAATACTATTAACATTTATAATGCGATAAATCATGATCTTAGAAGCCTTATAATCTTGTGCGTAATCTATATTGGATCTTAGAAGCAAGATTATAAGAAAAAATAATTAGTATTTCTTTTCTTCTTTTATTGTTAAGATTTTTTAGTATGTTGATTATAACAAATATTTAGAGGGTCCCTAGTTTTAAGGAAACACAAGACTATTTATAACTCGATTCCCAAAATTTGGTCCATGCTATATGTTTGTTATTTGAATTCTAGTTTGGGTTCATCTTCCAAATTTTCCCTTATATTAATGACATATCTCAATGATGGAGGATATTGGGAATACTTTGGGTAGTGATATAAAAATAAATTTTGAGAGAGCTATAGGTGGACTATGCACATATGCTTGAATTTGGGTTGATATTGATTTCAATAAGGGCCTTTTGAACAAAATTATTATCAAATAGAAAATTTAGATGGACTCGGGTCTTAGATCATGAGAGTACAACACTCTAGTGTTGGATCTATCATCTTCCAAAACATTTATGGGATTCTTGTCCTTATGCACAGGCTCATTATTCAAGAATAAAAGTAGCTAAATCTAAATAAAAAAGTTGGACATTTCCGCTTGCTTAAAAAGAGGAAAATGATGAAGAAAGTCAACAAACATAAGATTCTAAGAAAGCTAATCCTAGTTGTTCATAATTGTAACACCCCTCTTGTGTTAACCTCTCAATTTAAATGATTACACAAATGCACTATATATATACCATTCTTGGAAAATACCAAATAGAGAAACCATGGACTAAAATGTAAAACCATCTTTACATCAAATATAATTTGTTAACCATAATTTGAGTTTTAWACACCAAAAAACAAATTAAAATAAGGTGATTACGTTCAGTCCCATTAAATTTGTTCCCTAGAAGATGAGCTGAAATTCATTATAACCAAAATGATATACACAAGAAGTATTTAAAAAAAACTTGTCGTCATATAACACACCATTCAACAATGAAATGAAACTCATCACAAGGATTGAAGACTCAAACACAGGTAAAATGATATTTCTAAAGGTTTGTTCAATTCATTATAACCAATTTCACCTTGAATTCTTTATTGATAAAAATTCTGAATTTTTCCCTTCAATCTCAATCGTTCTGGGTTCTCTAGAAGTTGGTTGTCCCCGAGTATTATGTTTGAAGAATGGTGGCTTGGTTCTCTTCTTCCTCTGATCCATCTTGAATTTCTTTTTGTCTTCCCAAGATTTTTGGAAAGTTGGCCTTGCTTTTTGCTGATCATATAGGCATTTAGCTCGCCTTATGGTCTCCTCCAATGTCTTGGGATCAACATACTGTATTTTGTGACTGATGAATGTTGGCAATCCACTGAAATACCTTTGAATCTTAACTGTCTCATCCTTGATGAAAGAAACATATTTCAGCAGTTCTAAAAACTTTCTCTCATATTCATCTATTGTCATACTCCCAAGCTTGAGTTCAAAGAACTCTTTCATTTTCTTGTCATAGTATCTTTTAGTCAAGTATTTATTCTTAAAATACTTCTTGAATTCCCTCCAAGTAGCAATTTTTCTCTTTAATGTTCTTCACTTGCACAAGCTAATCCCACCACATGGATGCCTTTCCCTTGAGTTGATAGATGGCAATTCTTCCTTTTGCATGAGAAGAATAATTATGCAATTGAAAATACTTTCTCATGTCCAACAACCATGTTTCTGCATCTTCATCCTTCTTGTGCTTACCATCAAATGTGGGAGGTTTGATTTTGTTCATTTCTCTTCGTAACTCATCCACCCCTGACCTCTTATGGTTCCTGACAGGGGATGGACTTGAGTTGCTGTTTGCCGTCTTATTGGAATTCCTTGGGGAGTGATGGTGATCTCTGCTAACACTTCTTGCTCTTCTTTTCTCATCAGGAGACCTGTGACTTCCTGATTTGCATGAGCCACTCTCCTTATCCAATTTCTTTTCTATTCTGTTCAAGCTCTGCATTAACTTCAAGTTGAAGTCATCCTGCTACTCCTTGGCTCTCATAAGCCTTTCATTATCGTCTTTATGGCTTTGGACATCCTTCTACAAATTTTTGATGGTCTCTACCATATTCATGTTTGTTGGACAACTGAGAGGGGGGGGGGTGAATCAGTTGTTACCGTGCTTAAACAATTATGCTTCTTTTAAAATCTTTACAAGGTACTCAATGATGATCACAATAATGCAGGGAAATAAACAATGGCACATTCAACATCAGTCACATATATGAGAAACACAGAGACAGATATTTCCCGAGGAAACCCATACAGGGTAAAAACCTCTTTTTCTTTATATGATAAGTAGTAGTTACATTCTTTACGTTATCATACATATGAGCACCAACTCATAATGAGGCTACAACCTCAGTTTTGCAAGCTGCTACTTGCTGATAGCACCAACTCTCTGTTTTCTCTAGCACCCACTAGAAGGAAGCACCAACTCCCTAGTTTCTCTAGCACCAACTAGAAGGATGCACCAACTCCCTGAGTGTTTCCAGCACCAACTGGATGGAAGCACCAACTTCCAATCATACATGCAACCAACCTGTATAACAGAGAACAATAGTTCTCCCTTGCACCACCCTGCCACCTTGGTTTCTCTGGCTGTAACCAGATGGAAGCTACAACTCCCTGTGTTCAAGAACCCACTTGAACCTATGAGGACAACAATCCTCCTTAGCACCTCCCTTCCACCCTGAAATATAAATCTTTGCTACTGAAACTTATTATAGTGATATAACGTTCAACAATGGCTTACCAGACTCATCACTGTTTTGCTGCATTTCGTTGCTCTGTTTGCCTCACTTCCTTCTTGCACACATGACTTGCGTTGTCTGTTCTTCTGCTTTTTATGCTCTGTGCGCCATGTCCATTCATTGCACAGTTCCTCTTCTGTTCAATTCAACTGCTGCACTCTCCTCCTTCTTCACACATGAATCACCTTCAACAACAACAACTACAACAACTCCAACATCAACAACAACCGCATCTCTTCTCTGTACTGTGTATTTATATCTTTTGTGCACCTTGTGCATGCAATGCGCGCAATACCTCTGCATACTCACATTGCGTCGATATCCTCCACCTCTCAAGTGCTCTGCCTGATCATCACAACTCTTCAGCTTCTCNCTGTTCAATTCAACTGCTGCACTCTCCTCCTTCTTCACACATGAATCACCTTCAACAACAACAACTACAACAACTCCAACATCAACAACAACCACATCTCTTCTCTGTACTGTGTATTTATATCTTTTGTGCACCTTGTGCATGCAATGCGCGCAATACCTCTGCATACTCACATTGCGTCGATATCCTCCACCTCTCAAGTGCTCTGCCTGATCATCACAACTCTTCAGCTTCTCTGGTGGATCCTACCACGTGTCCAGCATCATTGGGTGTTCTGCAGAGATTCCTCAACCTCTCTGGCAGTTGAGACTCTTTGTCTTCTCTGTTACAGTCAAGCTCATCCTTCATCTAGCTGTCAATTTCCTCCACGAATCGTCTTCATTCCACTGGCAGATTCCATGTAACTCTTCAGCTCCTCTGGAAATCACATAGAAGTCTCTTCGCATCCTCTGGTAGAAACCATCAATGGTTTCTAGCAGTTACACTGTGAGGATCAATATTAGCCCTCTGATCGTGCTCATGTTCACCTCCATTGTTGGATTAACTCTGATGGGTTCTTGCGTTATTTACCCGTTTCGCACTTTCACAATTCAGAGATTCTGCGATGAGACATCTTGAGTCTCCATGTCACGAGTTTCGAAACTCCGAAACGAAGCTTTTATATGATAGCTCCTTCTTTTATATGACCATGGCTATGACCAAGCGCTTGTTCATAACGTGCTTTTCATGATTTCGCATTTCGCCTTTTCGTTAATTCCATTGTGAAGTTTCTCGACTTTCCAAGTCGTGATCCTCGAAACGCTGAAATGGAGCTTATTTGAACTGACTCCTTCCCTTCTTGTGACCACCGACGGTGACCACAGGCTGTGCCAAAAAGGTGTTTCATATTTCGCGAGTTTATAAACTTCATCGAGTCTGATCGACGGTTGAAATCTCCATAGATCCGACAGTCCAGATCTTATCGCGATCTCGCATTTCGCTGTTCCTTAGATGGAGGTTCTCGTCACTCCAAGTTGTGATAGGCGAAACTCCGAAATGGAGCTTAGATCAACGGTCCAGAATCCTTGGTGATCTGATGGTCTAGATCTTATCGTGAGTTCACATCTTGCGATTCCTGTGATGGAGGTTCTCGTCACTCCAAGTCGTGATAGGCGAAACTTCGAAATAGAGTCTTTGACATGCTCTGATCTTCTGCCACGTGTCCCTCTTGGATCAACGGTCAAGATTTTATCGAGACTTCGCAACTCCACAAGCCTTCGTTGTGCTTGATCAACGGTCCATATTTGGCCTCGATCTAACGGTTGAGATTATTTTGCGATTTCACATATCGCGAGTTCGAGAGGTTAGGGAACCCCGTTCCTTTGACTTTCCAGTCAGCGACATGATGATCTTTCGCCACGTGTCCTATGATTCGACGATCCATATTTGATCTTGATTCAACGACTCAGATCATATTGCGATTTCACATATCGCGATTTCGGCATTCTTGTTGCAAAGTGTTTTGACACTCCAACTTTCGGTATCTGAAACCCCGATAGCCAAAACTCCGAAATGGAGTTGGACCACCGCTTCGATCTTGCACTTTAAAGAACGTTCAGGTTCTTCCTGATCCAACGATGATCAGACCCTACACTCAGATCTAACGCCAGAGATTTGTCCTCCATCTTTGCGCTCCTGCTGTTTAGATTCAGATCTGATGGTCATCAGGAATTTTGAATGGGATCCAATGATCAATGTCGCTTCTTTGCCCGAGCTTACGCATCCTCCTTACTTAGAAAAATTTCTAAGTGTCAAAGGCCTTGACCTTTGATCTGCCTGAGATCCTGAGTACTCTATCTCTCTTGAGCTTTGGCAATGAGTTAACCTCGTCCCTGGTGCACACCTACGCACTGCGTGCGACTCTGTGCTAATCCTCCTTAGCTTACGTTGTTCCTGTTTTGCCATCAATTCACACACTGTTTTTTCCATCAATGACAAGCACACACTGTTTGTAAAACATGCCAACAATGTTTTCATCCCTTCCTTCTCCATGTCCATTGGAGTTTGTTCCTTCAATGCCCAAATGGACATCCATCCCTCTGATCTCATCTTCCTAGCTGTATGTCCCTTGTGCCTCTTCCATTCCTCTGGACTCTGTGTTGATCCTGATCTGATCTAGTTGTTGTTAACTCTGCAAAATGTGCAACCAACAAAACTTTGTTAGGCTAACTGTTTCAACAATCTCATGAAAATATGAACCATTCGGGTTCAATAATATATCAGAACACTTTCTTCTGATTTTCTGAGAATTTGAATGCCCAGATCAATTTTCTGGGTGGATATTTAGATTCCACTATCCAAGACCTATCCAACGTCTACTCCCATGCTCAATTTTTAGTCTTGAGCAGAAAGTTATGGTTATTAGAAATTTGCCCATTATTTTTTCTGTTCATTCTTCAACTTGGCGCAACTTTGCACTGTAAATATGCATTTTTGCACCTACACCATTGGAAATTTAGTAGGATCTCAATTGGGTTTCTTTATATACAGATTATGGACACTCTGTCCAAGTTTCACCTTTTTCTGGGTTCCGGGTTGTTAGTTACAGCCTGCTGAAGTTCTAGGCCAATTCATGTTTTTGGTCTAGAATGATACAAGTACTTTCTTTGCCATTTTAAACATCTTTAACATGCCCAAAAATTTAATTCAGCTCTAGGAATTTCTTCTATGGTTCAATAGATTTCGATTGACTGCTCTTACGCCTCAATCTGATTCTGGAGCAGAAAGTTATGGCTCTTAAAATTTACCCTCCACTGTTTATGCTGTAACTTTCTCATAAAAGCTCCGTTTGACGAACGATTTACACCATTAGAAAGATCTCTCCAAGCTCTTTTATTTGAGATGTAGAGACAAAGTGTGCCTTGGTACAACCTGTTCTCGTGGTTTTTGCGTTGCTAAAAACGCTCTAAAGGGCCTAAAAAATGCGCTGCAAAAAGATGACATTCAAATGATATAAAACGTCGCAGAAAATCGCTGGTTTTCTGCTCTTGTTCACTCTCCAGACAACTTCATGCGCAAAAATTTGAACTTGTACTCCCATATTTAGCATGCAAAACAACACCAAAAGATGAATCGTGCTCCACGCACCTATAACCACTCTGCATCACTTCTCTGTCGCACCAATAACTATGCACTACTTTTGTGTCGCGCGGCAAAATCCACGGTGCAAAGTTTTGGTTCTTGCACCATTACCTGTTGCGCGTAGTTTTTGTATCACGCGCTGATATTTTGCGCGCATTTCACTCTACGCACTACACCATGCCAAAGTTTAGTACGCCCCCAACGCACACCAATATTTTGCGCGAACCATTAACTAAACTATCGCGCGACAACATATACCCATATTGCGCATGCACCAACCAAACTCCTCTGCGCTCTGCCAATATTGCGCACACCACGCACACCATTATTATGTGTGTGCACACCGCATGCACCTTGTCATGCGTATGCACACCACACGCTAGTATTACACATGCATCACTCTATTCGCATTGTGCAATGCTAAATTTAGCGCGCGCAACTGCACACCAACACTTTTCCGCGTGGTGCCAAAATTTAGTGCACGCACCAGTACGCCACTATTTTTCTGTGCGACACCCAATTTTTACATATCACAAGATTTTTATTGCGCATCATGCATTTCTAGTGCGCCCACCTGTGCACATACATTTTTATGCGCATCAATTCCTCGTGAATTCCGTTGCAGAAATTGGGGCTTTTTCCTAACTTTTTCCCCAATTTACCATAGACATTCTACAACTATGAAATTTGTTCAATTTCACCTCGATAACACCAATTCAATCTCTCTAAAAACAAATTGTTGTGGTTTTGACATTTATGGAACATATTTTTCCGAAAATCAAGTCACGAATTGAGAACTTTTAATTATAAAACTCGCTCCAACTGCCATGGCTTCACTGTAACATCAGATTTGACCAATTCCAGGTCTAAATTTGCTAGAACAGATATTAAATCATTAATATCTCACCACTTTGTCAAATTTCTCAATTTCCCATGAATTTAACAACAAAAATTGGGGCTTTTTCTCAATTCCGCACAACTACCGTTACTTTTTACCATGGATGCTCTGCAACTCAAAATTTGGCCACTTCTAAATAAATCCTCTGTAAAATATTGCTCCCACTCAACTTGTTTGGCCCATCCAGGCTCAGTGTTGAAAATTGAAGCTCTGATACCATATTGTAACATCCCCGGCCACCCAGGTCGGGCCACAATACACGAGAGAACTTCGTCATTCTCTCCGCGGAACATACTATAACATACCCATCATCCAACTGAGCCATGCCACATAAATTTTTCGAACTGTATGCAATTAAAATATATACACACAGAACCCTTGTGGTAATATATATATATATAAAACGTAAACAGACAAATATAAGATACTAGTTATAATAAAAGATACTTTTGATTTTATAAATAAGAGTTAATAATCTCTTTATAGTATCTTAATTTTCTTTTATCCTCAATATTTTTATCACTCTACGATTTCCCCTTAAATTTATATGTAATAATATCTTTAACGGTATCAATATTTTAGAGTGTGAGTTCCTCCTCTATTTGCCAATACTTGAACCAAAACATGACATCATTATGCCAACCCTGTTGAAATAATGTAACTGCAAAGTGTATTCTAATTATTATTGTTGTATTATTCATTAGATCAATCCCCTATTGCAGATTGATCACGTCGGCTATTCTAAAAGACCAAATCCCCTTTTGCGGATTGGTCAAAACATAATTGTAATAGGCAGGATAAAAAGTCGGCCCCAGAATATCTTAAAGAGGCCCCAAAATACATTAAAGGTGGTTATAACCACCCAGAAGAAGAAGTCGGCCCTGCCAGTGAAGAGACACCTTCGTCCACACATGCCAGAATTGTATAAATAAGGAGGCTAGCGTCTCACTTAGACACACACTCACTTGTTCATTGAGAAGCAAGTTTCAGAGCTACAGAGAGAGAGAGAGAGAGAGAGGCGCATTCTTGGGACTTTCTGTATTTGTTTGAGTTATCTTTTGGCATTGTATTGGATATCTATAATAAGGAAGTTTTGCTGGGTTTTCTCCCCCATGAGGATTGTGTATTCCTTAGTGATCCTATCTTATGCTATTGTTATCTAGTGAAATGAAAAGAACTCTAATAATAGCTTAAACCTTAACATGGTATCAGAGCTAAGCTGAAGAGAGCATCTTTCACAAGAGAAAGTGAAAAACATCATTGTTGTCGTACACACAAATTAGGGATTTTTGTTGGTGAAGTATTTTAACCCTAAAACCATCTAGAAAAGTGTGCCCTTCCTCAAATATCACTTTGGAATCCTCAGCGCAACTTTTCAGTGACTAGATCTCCCAGAAAGTGAAACCCTAGTTTTCACAAAGTACCAGAAGTACCAGAAAACCAGAAGCACCAATCCAAAAATCCGCAGATCAAGAGTGGAGGGG
The DNA here is from genome assembly GCA_032191745.1 of Picea mariana. Taxonomy (NCBI): domain Eukaryota; kingdom Viridiplantae; phylum Streptophyta; class Pinopsida; order Pinales; family Pinaceae; genus Picea; species Picea mariana. The sequence goes on along the minus strand of JASDQU010099704.1, from coordinate 339,991 downwards.
TAAAAGTTGGATTTTCTCAGATCCAAACACACCAAGCTACTCGCCTCAACCAAGCGCACCTCTTGGTAAGTTCATAATTTGATTTTGAGCATTTTCATTTTTGGTCATTTTCCTAGCTCCAGGTAAAAGATGTCTGGAAGCACTAAGCTTGTTAATAAGCTGGAAGGTGTGGAAAAATTCCGTGCCTTGAAGTATAGGATTGGACTCATTCTTGAAGAGAATGACTTAGCAAGATTCGTCAAATAAGAAGTGTCGGAACCCGACGATGCTGCAGACAAAGCAAAACATCAAAATGACACAATAAGGGCCAAAATAATCATTGCAGATTCAATCAAAGATCACTTGATTCCTTATGTGTCATCAAATAAGACTTCGAAATAAATGTTTGATGCCCTAAACCGACTTTATGAAGGAAAGAACATAAACTGGAAGATGAATATAAGAACTCAAGTCAAGAATACAAGGATGCAAAAGGAGAATCAATCTAAGAATATTTCTCCAGAATATCCCAATTCAAAGAAAAACTAGAAGCGATCAGAGATGCTATAGATGAAGACGAACTTATAATGACGACCCTTAATGGTCTCATAAGACCTTGGGATGCATTCATCCAAAAGATTTGTGCCAGAACGAAGAAACTAAAATTTGACGGTCTATGGGAAAAATGCATTCAAGAAAAAACAAGAGTAGCTAACCGAGAGGCTTTACTAGCAAGAGATGAAGATCAAGCCCTAACTACTCACACTAAAGGAGGAAGGAAGAAGTCTTACTTCCAGAAATAAACTCACAAAGAGTCTCACCTCCAAAACAAATCTCAACCAAAGAGATTCCAGAAGAAAAGACAACGAAAGGAAAGAGATTACTCATCTATCCAATTCTACCATTGTGACAAGATGGGACATATTGCAAGATATTGTCCAGCTAGACGAGAAGAATACAAGAGGAAAAATAAGAGACATCATGCCCATGCAGTTGAAGATGAAGAGCCACCCACAAAGATGTTAAAAGAACAAATTAAAGACTATGTCTTAATCTCGGCCCTCTCAGGATTGGTAACACATGGAGAGGACACTTGGCTCATTGATAGTGGTGCCTCCAAGCACATGACAGGTCAAAGAGATATTCTCTCTTGCATTTCAGAAAAGAAGTTTTCTCAGAAAGTGACACTTGGAGATGATTATCAATACCCTATCAAGGGAGTGGGAGAATCAAACTACAAGCTTCATTCAGGAAATTCAATGAAGATGAAGGATGTACTCTATGTATTAGGTTTGACAAAGAACCTACTCTCCATATCAGCTTTAGAAAATAAAGGCTTTAGAGTTGCCTTTATAGATGGAGAAGTTCTTATGTGGGCTAAAGGAGAAACCTTGAAAGAAACAATCGTCATTGGAAAAGAAGAAGGTGGCCTGTATCAGGTAAAGGGTCACTCAGAATTTGCCATGGCCCATGCCATTGAGAATCCATGTGAACTTTGGCATAGAGGATTAGCCCACATCAACTACAAGGCGCTACCATACGTATGCAAAGCAGTCACAGGTCTACCAGAACTCAAGGTTGACCATGAAGGTGTGTGCAATGGATGTGCACATTGGAAGAACATCAAGAACCCTTTTCCGAAGAGACATAGCAAAGTAGACGGAGTCCTAGAACTCATTCATTTAGATGTATGTGGCCCAATGCCATCATCCTCCATTAGTGGGTATGTATACTATGTATTTTTTATTGATGATTATTTTCATAAGACCTGGGTGTTCTTTTTGAAATCAAAAGATGAAGTGTTCAGTAAATTCAAGGAATTCAAAGCCTTGATAGAGAATCTTTCCGAAAGAAAGATCAAGATACTCAGTTCAGATAATGGAGGAGAATACAACTCAAAAGAGTTTGTGAAATTCTGCAAAGATGTTGGGATCAAGAGGGAGCTCACCACTCCCTATAATCCTCAAAAAAACAGTGTAGGAGAAAGAAAGAACAAAATGATAATGGAAGTAGTGAAGACCATGATCCATGATCAAGATCTTCCAATGTGCTTATGGGCAGAAACAGTGATGACAACAATATATGTACAAAACCAATTGTCCCATAGTGCACTTGGGTTCAAGACCCCGGAAGAGATGTTCATTGGAATGAAGCCAGAGGTAAGACATCTCAAAATATTTGGCTGCCCAATATTTATACATATTCCAAAAGAGAAGAGAAAAAAGCTGGAACCCTCTGGAAAGACAATAATATTTGTGGGATACTGTGAGGTCTCCAAGGCCTTCAAAATTTATATACTAGGTCACCATCACCTTGAGATTAGCAGGGATGTGACCTTTGATGAAGATGCAACGCTCAAGAAATCAAGAAGATGCCAACTTGAAGAAGTATATGAAGAGGAACTTGTAGCTCCCAAAGTTACATAATCAGTGAGGGAGGTTCCCAGAGCTGCAGAACCAGTGAGGGAAGTCGTAACTTCTACCGATGAGGAAATTATAGAAGATCATGATATAATAGAATTTCAAGAACCTCCTCAGATGACGATCTCCCATAAGAGAAAGATTTCTTGGGCTAGGGAGCTTATTCAAGATGGAGAGAACTATGGCATTCCCGAAGGAACCACGAGACAGGTTAAGAGACCTAAGCCATTCTCTAGTTATATGGCTTTGATGTGTGATCTCCTAGAGAAGGAGCCTACCTGCTTTGAAGAAGCCATTCAGAAGAAAGAATGGGTAGATTCCATGACAAAAGAATACCAATCCATAATAAAGAATGATGTATGTGAAATAGTTCCCAGATCGAAGATCAGGGATGTGGTATATTCCAAATGGCTCTTCAAAATAAAACATGTTGCTGATGGAAGTATTGAGAAGTATAAAGCAAGATTTGTCGCTCGTGGCTTTTCTTAAAAGGAAGGCATTGACTATGAAGAGACATTCGCTCCTGTAGCCAGATACGCCTCGATCAGAACCATCATAGCCCTTGTAGCTAAGCTGAAGTGGAAGTTGCACTAGATGGACGTAAAGACAACTTTCCTAAATGGTGTCATAAAAAAAGAAGTGTATATAGAACAACCTCAAGGATTTGAAGTTGAAGACATGAAGACTCATGTCTGCAAATTGTAGAAGGCTTTGTACAGGTTGAAGCAAGCTCCTAGAGCTTGGTATGGCAGGATAGACAGTTTTCTGATGAGCTTGATCTTTACCAAGAGTAACGCTGATTCTAACCTCTACTTCAAGGTTATGAACAATGAGTCGGTGATATTGTTGCTATATTTGGATGACTTATTCTTAACTTGAGAAGAAAAAATCATCACCAAATGTAAGAAGAATCTTGCTTCAGAATTTGAGATGAAAGACCTTGGCCTAATGGATAATTCTTAGGTATTGAGGTATGGCAGAGCCCATAGAGAATCTTCCTTAACCAAGGGAAGTATGTAGTCGAAATCCTGAAGAGATTCGACATGTTGGAGTGCAAGTCCATGAATACACCCATGGAAACGAAGCTGAAGCTACGGGTCGACACTTCGTCAGAATTGATTGATGCCACACTGTATAGATAGATCATTGGATCGCTGATGTACCTGACGAACACTAGACCAGATATCTGTTTTTCCGTGAACACCTTGAGAGTCAGTTTCTGGTAGAACTTAGACATGTTCACCTAGTTGCTGCAAAACATGTGATGAGGTACCTTAAGGTACATTAGATTGTGGTCTCAGCTATGACGGAGATCATGATTTCACACTGAGTGGGTACACTGATTCAGATTGGGCTAGAAGTGTCTCTGACAGGAAGAGCCCTTCAGGATGTTGTTTCAGTTTGGGATCAACCATGATCTCATGGCAGAGTAGGACACAATTCAACATTGCTCTCAGTACAGTGGAAGAATAATACATTGTTGCGTGTTCTGCCAACTGCGAAGCTATATGGCTTCGTAAGTGATTGACTGGTCTATTCGACCTAGAGATGGAAGCAACCACAACCCTATGTGACAACCAGAGCTGCATAAGGATGACAGAGAATCCTGTATTTCATGACAAGTCGAAGCACATAGAGATCCGATATCATTACATCCGTGAGATGGTGCAGAGAGGAGCCATAAAGCTCCAATATGTTAGCACGGATGAATAGGTTGCTGATGTGTTGACCAAGCCTCTATCTCATGTAAAGTTTGAGCACTTTCGAGATAAGCTTGGTATAGTCTAAAAGGACCTCCCTCGAAAGGGGGAGTAGTGTTTTGTTGAGATATGCCAGCCTAGTACTGTGCTTCCAACTTAATTGCTGTGACGTAAAGCCAGTCTAGTACTGTGTTTCCAACTTAATTGCTGTGTTGAGATATGCCATCTTAGTACTGGGCTTCCAACTTATTTGTTGTGACGTAAAGCCAGTTTAGTATTGTGTTTCCAACTTAATTGTTGTGTTGAGATATGCTAGCCTAGTACTGTGCTTCCTTCTTAATTGCTTTGACGTAAAGCCATTCTAGTATTGTGTTTTCAAATTAATTGTTGTGTTGAGATATGCCAGCCTAGTAATGTGCTTCCAGCTTAATTGCTGTGACGTAAAACTAGTTTAGTACTGTGTTTCCAGCTTAATTGTTGTGTTGAGATGTGCCATCCTAGTATTGTGCTTCTAGCTAGTCTAGTATTGTGTTTCCAGCTTAATTGCTGTGTTGTGATTCCATCTTAATTGCTGTGTAGTGTGCCAGCCTCATGTTGTGATGATGAGCCAACCTCGTGATGTGATGATGTGACCAACCTCGTGCTGTGATGATGATGTATTAGTTTTATACTAATCCATATTGATGCATATGATGATTTCATTCCATTGAGAGTGACGATGCTGCTGATGAGAAAAACTCCTGATGATTTATAGATACGCCAGTCAATGTTCCAAGATGATATTGATGATGCTGTCCTCTCACTCACTTGATGATGTTGATGATGCTGTCCTCTCTCTCGCCTGATGCTGTTGTAGAATACCCTTCTTGTTAAGGGGGAGTGTTGAAATAATGTAACTGCAAAGTGTATTCTAATTATTATTGTTGTATTATTCATTAGATCAATCCCCTATTGCGGATTGATCATGTCTGCTATTGTAAAAGACCAAATCCCCTTTTGCGGATTGGTCAAAACATAATTGCAATAGGAAGGATAAGAAGTCGGCCCGAGAATATATTAAAGAGGCCCCAAAATATATTAAAGGTGGTTATAACATCCCAGAAGAAGAAGTCGGCCTTTCCAGTGAAGAGACACCTCCGTCCACATGTGCCAGAGTTGTATAAATAAGGAGGCTAGCACCTCACTTAAGACACACACTCCCTTGTTCATTGAGAAGCAAGTTTCAGAGTTGCAGTTGGAGAAGAGAGAGAGAGAGAGAGAGAGAGAGAGAGAGAGAGAGAGAGAGAGAGAGAGGCACATTCTTGGGAGATGATTTTTTGTATTTGTTTGAGTTATCTTTTGACATTGTATTGGCTATCTATAATAAGGTAGTTTATCTGGGTTTTCTCCCCCATGAGGGTTTCCCAGGATAAATGACGTGTCTCTTGTGATTGTGTATTTCTCAGTGATCCTATCTTATGCTATAGTTATCTAGTGAAATGCAAAGAACTCTAATAATAGCTTAAATCTTAACAAACCCCACCTAAATACTATTACTATATTTATATGTACCCAATGCGCTTTCAATTAATTTTACCATAATATTTATATAAATAATTAAAAGAAATTAAAAATTGATATAGAAAAAATTAAATTCAACACATTGTAGTAGAATATTTTTATTAATCTTCATAAATTTATTAAAATGATATTTTTATATTTATTAATTATAAGAAATAAGATAAAAATCTAGGTCTATGTAACACATGTGGTAAAAAATAATTCAAGGGTAAGGGGTGTTGAGCTGAGAACCGATCACCTCGCTGAGCCCTGCCCATGGGGCTTCCCTTCTGGTGCACTGCTTCCCAGACCCTGTGAGCCACCCCTGAGGCCCAATCCGTTACCCAAGGGGCCCCTACCCCTCTGGGGCCATCGATAAGATGAGCCTTGTTGGCGGCGGGGAACAACCGCCTCCCCTTTCGCCCTCTGCTGATGAAGCAACTTTAAGAAGGTTATTACACGCTCAAGGGAAGAATAAAGGAGGAGCTATGCCAAAGTTCATCAAAAAATTAGAAGAAGTCCTAGTTATCGATTTACTCCCAACCCAACCCATGAGTGTGGCCGTTTCTCTAGCAGATCAGGCTCTAGTCGGACAGTTCACATGGCTCTGTACCTCTCCACGAACATCTGAGAACTGGATTCAAAAAAACTGGAGGCCATTGATTTCAAATAGTGTCACCTGCTATGCAGTCCAAAGAGGTTTCTTCTTGTTCGAATTCATCTCTAAAGAGGATCGAGATTTGATCTTTAGGAGTGGGCCTTACTTCATGGGACCACAAGGGCTCTACTTAAATCGATGGACATCTGATTTCGACCCCGAAGTGGATGTGCCAAAGGCGGTCCTGGTCTGGGTACGCCTACCCAATCTGCCGATCCATTGTTGGAACCCTTCCTCGCAAACTATAGGAAACATGCTTGGAAGATTTATTGACAAAGAGGATCCAAAAGGCCAATACTCTCGTGCTCGGATCTGCGTAGAAGTTGACTTGGAACTAAGCCTTCCTGAAGTAATCAAGTTAACTGTCGGGGATTGGAAACATTATAAAAAATTGGACTATGAGAAATTGCTGTTTAAGTGCCGCAATTGCCACGAATATAGACATTTCCAAAAGCAATGCCCAAAAATCCAGATTATGCAGCAAGGGAAAGAATCAGGAGAAGGATGGTAGCAAGCGAAAAGATCCAAGGCAAACCCCAACCCTAACTCCAAAAAGGAAAAGAAAAATAAAAAAGGACAAAGTGATATGAAGAACAGTTTTGCAATACTCGAGAATCAAGAGAATGAATCACTTATTGATGGAAATATAGCAGAAAAGCAAGACAAATTAGAAGCGGCAAGATAGGATAACAAAGATTCTCCTCCGCAGCTAGAACCAGGAGAAATCCCTGAATCCCAACTATCAGAGACAAAGGAAGAGACATCAGAAGAAGCTGAGGGGGAAGCAGATACTGGATTATCTCAGAACCTCTCGAAAACAACTACCATAGGAAGGAAAACGAAAAAAGAAAGAAGAGAAAGGGAGACATATAAAGACAAACTCCAAGGATCTTAGCCAACTCCGGAAACAATGTTAAATCCAAGAAGCACAAGTAACCCAGGGAAACCTTCTCATAGGACGCCCTCCAATCCAAAAAGCAAGTAATGAAGATAGTCTCTTGGAACTGTAGGGGTTTAGGAAGACAAAGCAAAAAATAAGCAATGAAAGATCTAATCCGAATATCAAAACCAGATTTACTAGTAATCCAGGAGACTAAACTAGAGGAATCTGAATTTCTCCAAGCCAGTGCAATGTTTTGGAACAAAGGAGCAGGTGCACCGGTTGGCGCCAGAGGAGCCTCTGCAGGTATTGGCTCCCTCTGGAATTCCTCTACTTTCGAACTATTGAAGACAGAGCATTGTATCCACTGGATTCTCACCATCCTTCTTGATAAGGAGTCAGGTATCCAGGTTAGCATTTTTAATCTTTATGTTCCTGTTCTCCTCGAGGAAATAAAAGACTGTTGGAATAAATTAAAAGAGTTTCTTAGCATGCATCAGATTGGGAATATAATTCTTGCCGGGGATCTCAATGTCACTTTATCCCAAGGGAAAAAAAGGGGAACCATTGTAAGAGATCCTATTCGAGAATGGGTTGAGGATGTCATTCTTGAATGGGAACTGGAAGATATAAAACCTTGTAGAGGAAAATACACTTGGTTTAATAAAAGAAATGACCCAGGGCACATAACAACAAGGTTGGATAGATTCTTGGTCCAAAGCTCCTTCGTCCTTTTAGGCCTCAACGTTGAGTTTAAGATTCTTCCTTTCAGTTCCTCCAACCATAAGACAATCTTACTAGAAATCACCAAAGATTCCCCCTGGGTTCGATTCCTTTTAGATTCAGCCCATCCTGGATTCATCATGAGGATTTTATTGATCTGGTCACTGGAGTATGGAAGGATCTAGTCTCAGGTTCATCCTTTTTTGTGTGGGACGAAAAATTTCGAAGGCTGAAGAGGGCTCTCAAAACCTGGGAAAAATCTTTGAAATCCCCTTCAGCCCAAAGAATGGAAGCCCAACAACATCTGTGTAATGTCCCCAAGGCCGAGCCCTGTTGTAAATAATGTTCATGAAATGAATTGTAATTATGTTTTATAGGTTGGTGAGCTAAGTTAATATAAGCTGGTGGGCTTATGTGATTATTAGGCCAGAGAGCCTAAGTGTTGAAGGCCAAGAGCCTGATTTTGTACATGTATCTATGCAGAACATTAATAAAATTATAAACACCGCTGCGTGAAGACCGACCACGATGAATGAGTGATGGGGGACTAAGCTTCCACAGAGTGGGAAAGGGATTAGGGGTTGGAAGGTGGGAAAAGGGACTAAGTCTTGAGCCTAGGGGCTTAAGTCCTTAGGGAATAATATTTTAATATTATTCCAAAAGACATGTGAATAATATGTTTTATTCTAAGTTCTTTTGGAAGGAAAAGAAACTTCCAAATGGAAGGAACGCATGCTAAAGGAATGCATGCAGTTGCATGGGTGACAAGTGTCAACCCAGGTGCATGCAAATAAAATGGCTGAGATGAGCTGTGTTGGGGGTTCCTCCTCCATTCCACCGTCGACCGTCTGAACGTGAGTCTCGTCTGACCTCTACAAGATATCCTCATGCAATTCTGAAACCGGGGAAAAGGTCTGTGTTGATTCTTGGGAAAGCTGATACACCCTCTGTTCTGAACCGTCGAGCTTATGTCGTCCCCTGTGTGGATTGCTGGTCACGTGTCCCTGAGAAAACCATAACCGTGAGTCTATTCCGTGATTGCTGAGTTGGTTGGGTTGAAGTATGTGACTGTCACCTATTTGGGAAGCTCGTGACTGTATACCCAGTTGACTATTGTGGCCATGCAGTGCTGGACTGCGTGTGGCTTGCTGACCAGTGTAAGTTCATGTTGAGCCTGTGTGTAACCTCTCTCCAGGTGAGGGAGGTGATTGTTATTGAAGAGGCATGTTTTACTAAGCCTGTGAGCGACTCTCTCCAGGTGAGAGAGTGCACGGAGGAAGGAGAGAGCTCCTGGAAGGAACCCTGTAGCTGCCACAGAGCTCGGAGATTTCCGGTCCGGCCTGTTGCTGAAGCCCAAGGCAAGGGAGGTTAGCAGTCGAAGGACTGTCTAGGTGACAGAGAAGGTGTATACTCCTGGGGTGGGACATGCATGTGGAGAAGGAGAGTCTGTGGGCAATGGGCATAAGTGGTTCCTGGGAGAGAATCCTCCCTCTTTTATGTGTATTATTCCAGAGAGAGTTTGCTGGGAAGTGGTTTTCTCCCAAAGAGAGTCCAACACCAGCTATGGAGCTCTGAGACTTCTTGATCTGACCTGTTGCCGAGACCCAGAGAGGGAGGTGAATCACCGATGGACTGTGCTTGTGAAGATGTATACTCTCGGGCGGAGCAGGCATGTGGGGAATGAGAGTTCCTGAGTAGTGGGTGTAAGAAGGCATCCTGGGAAGAATCCTTCCGGTTGTTTTGTGCTGTTTTCCCTGTAACCTTAGCCTAGCCTAGGATTCCTTGCCTTGGGGTGGAGCTTAGTCCCAGCTCGGGGGTGACCCACTGCTGAGCTTGATGAGCAGCGTGGTCCAAGGCTGGGAGGTTCGTGGAAGGCCTGCACGTGGTTGGTGGAATTACCACAGTTTCAAAGATAAGTATCAACTTATGTTAAATGTTATGTTTTGCATGCCTGTGATGCTTATATTTTATCATGTATTGTGTTGTGCAGATGAATTATTGTTAATGCCAGGGAATATTTGTGTTAGCAATAATTCTTATGCTTACTCTGAGTCAAATGTGTTTCATTTGCTTAAATGCATATCTTATATATAGAATCAACTATGAGAATGATGTTGTTCCGCACAGTAGCGTCTTCCCGGCCAGTGGGTTGGATGACGACCGGGGGAGCGTTACAGAATGGTATTAGAGCGTTACAGTATGAAAGAGGGTTACAATCTGGAATTATACCAACTAAAAATGTAAGAAGGTAATATAAGCCCAAACAATTTGGAAAAAGAAAAATACCTCCATAGAAATCTCCATACAGCTTGTAGAGAGGAAGAAAAAAATTGGCGACAAAAATCTCGAAGTATTTGGTTAAAATCTGGGTATAAGAACATAAGTTTTTTTCATAATCAAGCAGAATCCAGAAAAAATTTCAAATCTGTCAAGGAAATCCAACTCCAAAATCAGATTGTCAATGACTTCAAAGGAATCAAGCAAGCTGCTCATCTCCACTTTAAAGGGATTTACACTAAGGATTCTTCCGCAGAAATCCACCATCAAGTTCTCAATCTGATCCCTTCGGTTGTCAAACCAAGATCCAATCAACAACTTATAACTCTGGTCACATTAAAAGAAGTTAAATCAACCTTGGACAATCTGGTCCATGATAAAGCTCCAGGACCTGACGGCTTTACATCCCGATTCCTTCAAGTTTGCTGGCCAATCATAAAGCATGACTTGCATAAATTGGTGATAAAGTCACAAAAGTGCCACAAGATTGGGGGAAGCACTAATTCTACATTCTTAGATTTAATTCCTAAAGAAAAAATATCCTTATCCTTTGACAGATTCTGCCCGATTTCCTTGTGCAATATTGGCTACAAAATTATCACAAAAGTAATTGCCAACCGACTCACGGGGATAATCCCAACAATCATTCCAGAGAACCAAGGTGGGTTCATCAAAGGAAGGCATATAACTAACACTATAATCCTCGTCCAAGAAGCGATTCGTTCAAGCATGCAACGAGGCAAAAAAATTATGATTGTGAAATTAGATCTAGCAAATGCTTTTGACAGAGTAAGGCATGCTTTTTTATTTCAGGTAATGCAAAAGTTTGGCTTCAACGCTTCTTTCGTCCAATGGATTAAGGCTTGTATCAGGTCTCCTTGGATTTCTCTGTTAGTCAATGGTTGAGCAACAGACTTCTTTCAGGCATCTAGAAGGATTAGGCAGGGATGCCCACTATCCCCTCTGCTTAATGCCATTCAAGCTTCAACGCTAAGCTTTCAACTAGAACATTGCCGCTCCCAACGGGAATTAATGGGCATAGAAATTGCAAGAGGGGTCAAAGATATAAACCATGCTCAATTGGTCGATAACACACTCCTCTTGGGAGGGGCTAGTACCATCATAGCTCATAAATTTAAGCAACAACTATATCTCTACAAGGAATCTTCTGGGAGCCAAATAAACCACAGGAAGAGGCAAATATTTGGATGGAACTGCAAGCAAAGGGAAATGGTGGAAATATCTTGAATACTAGAGATGGAAGGGGGAAATCAATTGGAGTCATTCAAATATTTAGGAGTCCCCATCTTCAAATCCAAGCCTAAATCTTCTCATTGGTCTCCTGCAATTGACAAGATAAAAACCAGAATCCAAGCTTGGGGGGCCTTCTGGCTAAGCTAGGCAGGGAAGCTAGTTCTCATCAATTCGGTCCTGACCCGTATTCCAATTTATCAAAGCTCCATTATGTTAGCTCCCTCTGGATTCATAATCCAAATTGAGTCTCTTTTAAGAAGATTTCTTTGGAAAGGAGGCAATCAAAATGAAAACAAATTGCCTCTAGACAGTTGGGGGAAAGTAACAAAGCCTTACTCAAAAGGCGGTCTTCAGATAAGAGACCTGAGATCCAAAAATATGGCACTAGGGGCCAAAATCCTCTGGAAATTGGTCTTTGGAAAACTTACGTGGAGCAAGAACGCCTTATGGAAGAAATACTACTCCGACGCCAGGAGGAAACGTCTCAATACAACCCCTAAAGTCTCAAAAGGATCACCAATATTCACAATCTGTCAAAAAGCCTCTGGTTTCTTCAATCCCCCGCTAACCTGGATACCTGGAAACGGGGAAAAAATTCTAATTTTGGAGGACTCGATCCTGGGAGAGCCTCCATTAGACTCCATTCCGGGCACCACCAATATCAAATATTTTCTTCACGCCTAACAATTATAAACGATTTGGGATATTTTAAAGTGACACTCTGATGAAACCAAAACTTGGAAAAATTGGAATCTACCGAGAAGTCCAAGTCACCTGCACAACGAAGAAACTCAGTTAATCACTTTACTCTAGGGGAAATCGCCTATTGCAACAAACAAGAAAGATCGTGGGGGATGGGGACATCAGTCCGGAACGTACACAGTTACAGAGGGTTATAAGCTAATCAAAGAAAACTTGTATGCTTCCCCCAACCCAGCCCTATGGAAAGAAGGTTGGAGGTTCAAATGTATTCTGAAAATTGACATGTTCATCTAGATGCTGGCGCATAACGCCATCCTCACAGGAGACAACCTAAAAAAAAGGGATGGGAAGGCCCCACACGCTGCCCCTTCTATGTTTCAAAGGAGGAAACCATGGCACATTTATTGCTGAACTGTTCATTTTCTCGGGAGGTATGGAATCTGGCGTTAGACCCTTGGACAAATGAAGTCCCTCTCCCGGATGAGATACCCAACCTTCTATTCAGCTGGCAGGCTTTGTGCCCCTTCTCCCTCACGAAGAAAGACCGACTAAAAGGCTGCTGGGGTTACCTTCCCAAGTTTATCTGCTGGAAAATCTGGTTAGAACGCAATGACGGGGGACTTTCTTTCATCCATCCATTTGCCAACAAACAAAGGTAGGCTAACTCCCACCGAGGGAGACTGGTTGTCAAGCCTTATCCCAAGTACTTTGAAAGTGACAATTGCTCTTGAGCCCCCTACATTCTAGTGGGAAATCAGGTTGGATCCTTAAACCTTTACAATGTGGCGCAAATCCATTCAAAGGAACAATTTATTCTTCGACGAAGCTCCTAAAGGAAACCCTGGTGAGGCTGGCGGGGGAGGGGTGATTATTGATCCTGAGGAAATAAAGGTACTCTCGTATTCTTGGGGAATCGACAAGGACACAAATAAAATAGCTGGAGCTTTAGCCCTCTAGCAAGGATTGTCTCAAGCCCAAATCATGAACATTACAGATCTCAATGTCTTTGGAGACTCTAGTATCATTATTCAAGCCCTCTCTTCTAAGAAATTTACCAGTCATATGAGGCTTAGGAAAATTCTCAAGAAAATTAAACTCCTTATGAGCACTTTCCAATCAATCCAATTATTCCATATACTACGGGAATTAAATGGCGAAGAAGATAAAGATGCTAACAAAACAGTGCTGCTAAGCAAAGGAGTTCTATCGCTAGACAGAACCGAGGGATTCGATAAATTACCATAAAATTTTGTGCGAGGGCTAGCCCCCGAAGTCAAAGTGGAGACTATCCAATGAAGGCTGATTGTAACTTTGCCAACAATTTTCTTCTGTTTTTTTTAATATATCTCATATCCGTTCTTGTAAAAAAAATAAAAAATTATAAGAAATAAGATACACCAGTTTTAAATTATTTCATGGAATATGAGATAATTATATGAAACGATCCCACTGTACACAACATAATGTAAATGACTACAAGTAGTAATTTTTTTTTGTTGTAAAACATATTAACCCAATTCAATTATGACCATTACTTAACCAATGCAATCTAATATATAAGACAACTGATAAATGATTTATAATTAATCAATGCCATTATTCTCAGTCAATGTCAACTTTATAATAAAGTCAAGATATAATGTTGAAGACAATTAAATAAATCTGTCCATGAATTCATTAACAATAAATCATAGGACTTGTAACGTTCTTCCTTAGATAATGACAATCTTAACAAACATAGGTGATAAGCATAACATCATAAGCAATATCCACAATCTTATTTCTGTCAATCTAAGGTAAGGTTGTTTCCATAATTTCTTTATGTCAATTAAGTCAATTATCGTTAAATATTTTTTTTTTTTGAAAAACAAAGTAACAGTTAAGTAATTTGCATGGCCCCTCTACTCCTTATGTGAGTCAGATTAGCAAGCATCGTCAAGTCTGCAGCCACTAACAAAAACACTGTCAATAATAAATATACGTAAATCATACCGAACTTAATCATATGTCACATGTGCATAAAGTGAAATACTTAAACAAAATACAATCCACTCCCTGACTTAATCTGGTGTCCAGGGAAGTTCATTGATGCCATCAACATCCATAACCTATCATGTGCCCTACACACTCAGGAAAAATCATCAATAGCATCTGCCAATATATATGCATCAATATAAAAATGAGTCACAACACATCATCATCATCATCATATATAACCCATAATTGAAACGAAATCATAATATACGATAACCTGATCACTTGCACGCAAATGTCCTCAAAGAATATGTCAATAAAAGTGTGCTCAGTAGAGTGGGATGTTACATTATATAGGATGTTA